>JAKSZT010053929.1:44688692-44730065 GCA_026826555.1 Tolypeutes matacus
TTCCTTCCTTCCTTCCTTCCTTCCTTCCTTCCTTCCTTCCTTCCTTCCTTCCTCCCTCCCTCCCTCCCTCCCTCCCTCCCTCCCTCCCTCCTTTTCTCTTTTTTTCTTTCCTTTTTTTTTTCAATGACCTTGTCACTTTTGGAAACAATTGGTTAGGTATTTTGTAGAATTTCACTGAATATGGGTTTCTCTAATAATGTTTTGTAAATATACTGAGGTTGTGGATTTTGGGGAAAAAAATACTAGAGAGGTGGTACACATATGAGACAACATGATGTATCACTGCTGAAGCTAACCTTGATCACATGCTAAAATCATGCCTTCTGTGTTTCTCCACTGTATAGTTAATTTTTCCCTTTCCATACTCTATTATTTGGAAGTGAGCCACTTAGTCTGGCCTACAACTAAGGAGAAGGGAGTTCATCTCCATCTTCTTGATGGAAGAATTAAAAAAAAACAGAAAGTGTAGCCACATTTAACAACCACTGGTGTAATTAGTAAATTTGGGGACAGATAATTTAAGATTAGGCAAAATTCTGTTTCTCCATAAATTAAAAAATTAAACAATAGGCAATATCTACACTGGATGAGTTAAAGTGGATCATCAGGTTTTTAGTAGGTATTTGAGGAAAAAGGTAACACTGGAATATTGGGGATTAGAGAGGAGTGGTGGTCATAGGAGCGAAATAAAAGGAAATAATTACAGCATATATTTTGGATAGACTAAGTGGACACAAAGAAGAAGGAATAAGGGAAGAGTAGGGCTCTGGACAATAGTATAGATCTACCAGGAACACAGAAGTTAATGTGAAACCAACTTATAAGATAGTTTCTCAATGCAAGGGGTTATAGAGATAGTGCTTATTAATAATAAATTAATTTTAAAAATATGGAATAATTTAAATTTTTGAATTAATTACAAGACACCTTTCAAAGTTGTACTAGAAAATTAAAACTAGAAAACATAAGAATAAATCTTTGTTAGTTTGGATTAGGCAATGCATTTTTAGATATAACACAAAAATATATATGACAAACAAAAATAATAAATTGGACTTTATAAAAATTAAAATGTTTTCAATTGAAAGAACATTATCAAGAAAGTGAAAAGACAACTTAGGAATGGGAGGAGATATTTGGAAATCATATATCTGATAACGAACCTGTATTCAGACTATATAAGAATTCTTACAACTCCAAAATAAAAAGACAAGTAACCTAATTAAAAATGGGCAAAGGATTTAAGAATACATTTCCCTAAAGAAGACATAAAAATTATCATAAAGCACAGAAAAGATGCTCAAAATCATGAGTTATTAGAAAAATGCCAAGCAAACTATAATGCGATTAAACTTCGCACTCACTAGAATGGCTAAAATCAAAAAGAATAGAAAAAAGTATTAGTGTAGATGTAGACACATCGGAACCCTCACCCATTGCTAATGTTATAAAATGGTGCAGCCACGCTGGAAAATAGTTTGACAGTTCCTCAAAAGTTAAACATAGAGTAACCAAATGACGTAATTCCACTCCTAGGTATATAAGCAAAAACACTCCCACAAAACCTATTTATAATGTTCGTAGCAGCATCATTCATAATAGCAAAGTGAAAACAACCAAATAGCAACCAAAGGATGAATGGATAAAGAAAAGGTGGCATATTGATGCAATCTAACATAATCTAATATTATTCAGCCACATATGGTTCCATTTCTAGGAAATGTCCAGAATGGACAAATCTCTAGAAACAGTGAGTAGATTAATGGTTGGCAGAGGCTTATGGTACAGGAAAATAAACACTGCCTGCTATGATGTGTAGATTCTTTTGGGGATGGGCAATGAATCTGTTCTGAAATTAGATAGTGGTGAATATATTAAAAACACTGAATTGTACACTTTGAAGGGATGAATTATGGCATGTGAATTATATCTACCAAAACCGTTATTAAGGAAAACAGTAAAAATGTTTCTCTTTGCTTCATATGTGAATAATAAAATTGTCTTGGAAATTTGGAGTAAAAGCTTTAAAAAGATTAAATTCTAAAATTTCATATTGAAAATGTATGCATTTTATTCAGTTGAGAACTCCAAATGAAAGTGATTCTCATATTTGGTTGCATGTTCAAAAACCTGAGGAGGTTTTATACACTCTAATGTCAGACAACAACCCAGATTGAGTAATTAATTAATTATGTGCATATTTATATGTATATTATGTTGTAATTGCACTTAAAGGCCACTTTGAAGACAATTTGAGTTGAAATGGTGTATATATGATATACCTAAAATAGAATTTTCTGTCAACATGATTTCAAATCCACTATCAGTTATGTTTTAAATATTCTTTTTTTCTTCCTTTAAGGAAAATGTATTAATTTTTATAAACAAAGCTTTTAAAAGAACAGTGCACATATGAAATATTTCTTTAGTTACCAAAAGAAATAATTTATTGCCAGAAAAGAAACAGCTTTGAATGCAAATTCTTGGAGAAGTCAATTAGAATATTCATTAAAATGTCAATATCTTCTTTAAGATATGAGTAATGCTATATCTTAATTTACAAGTTCCATTCACTGAAGAGAAGTTTTATATTAATGAGTTGTTGTAATTTAAATTTCCAGATTTAAACTTTGTTTACATTTCCTGCTGAAATACATAAAATAAGCTATAAGGAAATAAATATTAATCAAAACATGAAATGAAAATCAGCTTTCATATTTTACTGGTAGCGACATACAGGAGAGATTTTATTTACATGAATTTTATTTATTTTCTTACCAAGAGTGTAACAGAAAAGATAGAGCCCAAGTCAGTGGGCCTTGATTTTATATTACTTTAAAATTCATTTGGGCATCTATTATTTCCTAATTAAAGGACAATATAGGAAACAAATAAATTTTTAAGTAATGAAATCTAATATAATTTCATGCATCAAAGAAAAATGTTTTGAGCACATTCTCAATAAGTAATGGAGTTAAACAGTAACCATTTATTTGTCCTTTTTATGTATATAACATATTCCAATCTCAATTTTTTTCCAACATCTTTAGGGTTTCCACTGAAATTTTTATTCACTCTAAGATAATTGTCTTTTCCTCTACTTATTCTAAATAGTTGACTTAAATCCATTCTTTATTTACTTATTTCACTTTACATTTACACTGTATACTGCAAAGAGGTGAGAAAATTATTTTAACTATGTTTAATAGTTTAGAAAGAACCCATCTTTTGTAAGAAGTGGGCTCTTATAGACACACTGTTACCATGCGTGTGAGGCATCCCCTGGTAAGAGTTAGCTGAAATTTGAGAGGATAAATCCCATCTTGGCCAGGCAGATGTTCTCTTCTTGGAATTTGGTTTGCTGATTGAGAAAGTAGTCGATTTCTGATAGCACTAAACTTGAGAGAAAAAGCAATCATGAGTTTTGCTGGAACACACACCCTGATGAGATCGTGGAGAAAAGATACCCAGTTTTCAGAGAATGATGTAGACGAGGTGCCACAACTCAAAGAGAATGTCTGAGAAATAAAATGCCAAGTCCCAACAACTTTGTACCTGCAGTCTCTCAGGGGTCCTTCCTGCATTTCTCACCCTTTCTTTTTACGTTCTTTGAGGTGGCTATATATATATTTATATATCCACTCCCCTCCACTTCGCCTGCTGTGTGTAGGGGTGGTTGTTATGTGTGCATGAGTTGCATGATATGCATATGGTTGCATGAGTGAACTTCTATACATCTTATTTTTTCATCTAGAGTAACTTGAGTGTGGAGCAAGTTGTTATACAGTAAGTCTCCAGAAACAGGCTCAAGCACGACAAAAACTTTCAGTGAATGACCACCTTTTTCATTGACCCAGCACAAAAGGTCCAAAAGAGCAGAAGTGAGATCCCATAGTGACCGGTCTCCAGGGGAGGGCCAACTACACTGGTGAAGGTGAGGGATGGCAATTCCGCACTCCCACTTAGCGTTGGAGAAGTGAGACAAATTCTTGTTTGCCGGAGGTCACGGTATTTATACAACCCAGGGGAAGAGGTCCTGCCCCTAAGGGTTCTGGCCCTGATAATCCTAAGGCAGTTAATTCCAGGTGTCTGGGTTTAAGTTAAGATCAGCCAGCTCATTTAGATCTAACTTCTCAACCACAGGCTATGAAATGGAAACATTAAAACATCTACACACAATAGAGAGGGCTGGAAGGAAGAGGTTTAGACCAGGGCTGGGAGATGGCCTTCCCCAGCATTCAGTTTATTTCTAATTTTTAAAATCTAAAATGATAGTTATATAGAATGCTTCTTTTGGAATTAAAATCCAAGTCAAAATTTAAGAAATAAATTAATTTCACTAGTTTATACTTATAAAAATCTTGCATTTTATATTAATTTTGCATTTATTTTTAAAACCTTCATTTTATACTTTGCAATAGTCTTCCTAATGGAAGTTGCTCTTGAGATAGAAGTTCTATCAATATGTGGTTTAATTTAGATTGAGTTTTAAAAAGTGTGACTACAAGGGTGTCAATTGTATTCCCTAAACATTTTGAGACTATTTTAAATAAAACCACATTCATTTGGTAATATAAAATCTAGTTGCTTAAAATTTAGATGGAGAGGCAAAAAAACCAGAACAACCAACACACCACTGAAGAACAAAGTTGGAGGACTGATACTAACTGACTTCAAGACCTACTATAATGATACAATGATCAAGACAGTGTGGTTTTGGTGAAAGAAAGGCAAATAGATCGAAGGAACAGAATATAAAGCCCAAAAAAAGACCTACACTAATACTGTCAACTGATTTTAGACAAAAGAGCAGAGGAAATTCCATGAAAAAAGGAAAGTTTTTTCAACAAATTTTGCTCGTAAAACTGGACATCCATATGCAAAAATTAGTAATCATAATAATAATAAAAATAAACTATCTGGAAAAAGACCTTATACTTCTCATTAAAATTAAATTGACATTAGGGAAGCAGATGTGGCTCAAGTGACTGAGCTCCAGCTTACCACATGATAGGTTCCTGGTCAGTTCTCGGTGCCTCTTAAATAAGACAAGCAAGATAGCGAGCTGACATGATCATCAACAAGATAATACAACAAGAGACACAAGAAGAAAAAACATAATGAGAGACACAACAAAGCAGGGATTGGAGGTGGCTCATGAGGTTAGGCACCTCCCTCCCATATCAGAGGTCCTGGGTTCAGTTCCCAGGGCCTCCTAAAGAAACAAGGAAGAAGAACAGACACAGCAAGTGCAAACAATGAGGGGGTGGGGAGAAATAAATAAATAAGTAAAATAAATCTTTTAAAAAATTAAATTGACATTATACCTAATTGTAAAGTGCAAAATTATGCAACTTCTAGAAGATAGCATAGGGCGAAATCTAAGTGACCTGGGTTTGACAATGACATTTTAATACAATAACAAAAGCATGATCCATGAAAGAAAAAAATGAGTTGAACTTTATTAAAATTAAAATTCTGCTTTGTGTAAGACACTGTTAATGGAATGAAAAGATACACCAGAGCCTGAGAGAAAATGTTTGCAAGAACATGTCCAATTAAGGATTTGTATCTAAAATACACAAAGAACTCTTAAGACTCAACAATAAGAGAGCAAACAACCCAATTAAGAAATGGGCCAAATGGCTGGGCAGGCACTTCACCAAAGAAGATATATAGATAACAATTAAGCATAAGAAGAGATGCTCAGCATCATATATCATTAGAGAATTTCCCATTAAAACAACATATGAAATGCCAATACACACTTATTAGAATGCCTTAAATCCAAAATATATGCTGACAAGAATGTGGAGCAGAAGGAACTCTCATTCTTTGCTAGTGGGAGTGAATAATGGTAAAGTCACTTTGTAAGACAGTCCTGACAATTTCTTATAAAGCTAAACATAGGCCAATCATATTAGTGATCATTTTCCTATGTATTTAAACAAATGAGTTGAAAACTTATGCCCATGCAAATACCTGCACATAAATGTTTACAGCAACTTTATACATAATTGTCAAAAATTAGAAGTAACCAATATGTCTTTTCATGGATGAAGTGGATAAACAAATTGTGGTATATCCATACAATGAAATATTTTTCCATAATAAAAAGAAATGAGCTCTCAAGCTATGAAAAGATATGGAAGAACCATAAATTCATAATAGAGAAAATGTAAAATAGAGAAAACATAAAGATCAATGGTTGCCAGAGATTCAGGAAGAGGGATGAATAAGTGATTATGGGCATTTTAGGGGTAGTGAATCTATTTTGTATGAAACTATGATGATGGATACATGACTTCATGCATTTGACAAAACCCACAGCTGTACAACATGAAGAATGAACCCTAATATAAATTATGGACTTTAGTTAATAATAATGCATCCTTACTAGTTCATTAATTGTAACAAATGTATTTCACTAATGCAAAATGTTAATGATTGTAGAAACTGTCTGGGGGGATGGGACAGTTATATGGGAACTCTGTATTTTCTGTATACTTTTCATGTAAACCTACTAATAAAACTGCTTTAAAAATTGTGATGGTTAAGCTAATGTTTCAACTCTGCTAGGTAATTGTGTCCAGGAGTTTGTTCAAGCAAGCACTGGGCTAATTATAATACAAGAACATTTATGGACTTCGGTCACCAGTGAGTTTACTGTGTGGATGGCTGATTACATCTCATCAAGGACCTTCATTGGACTTTCATCGGCACCCCGGGTTTGCAGTCTGCCTGCGAAATCTGGACTTGTGCATCCTCACTGTCACGTGAGAAACTCTTATAGAATCTCATATTATTGACATATATCTCCTGTTGATTTCTGTTCCCTAGAGAACCCTGACTAATACAAAAATAAAGGTTATTATGTATTTTAAAAATTAATTGCCTTAGAATACCCTTCATTGCTCATTTCAAATCAGGCAGTCTGTGGCATATTTGCTAAAAATAATGTAATTTGAAATTGCTTAATTTTCTTAACATTCCCCAAATTTCTCTTAACTCCATACCATAAACTGTGTATATCTGTTTTTATAACTGTGGATTAAGAACAAAGTCGTTCTGTTATTTATCCCAAATTTAAAGTTAAATTTATACCTCAGAAACTTATCAATGTGGATTAAATATATGGAAATATATGAGATCATTTATTCTTGCTGTTTGCCAAATTTCAGTCTTTAGAATGCCTTATTTAAGAACTACTAAAAATAACAACAATTTTGAGTGTAATTTGCCAGAGACAAAATTAGTCAAGTCAGTGAGCACAATTTAATAAGACAGCTTAATAAAAAAATTCACAAATATTTTACTTAGCCCATTAATTATTTTTCCTTCTTCTACCAAAAACAATACACCTTTTCCTTCTTAAAGTCCACTTAATTAACCTAACATAACATACAATTTGATAAAAAGGATTCTCCTAGTTATTTCTACTTCATTAGTGTATGAGAAATGACAACATATCTGAAAAAGTAACTTGATTGAGGGTTGAATATTTTGCATTTCACTGTTTAGGAAGGTGTGAAAAGCAGTATAGTATAGTGTATAAGAAAATGGATTGTGAAAAGAGGCTACCTAGATTTGAATTCCAAATCTGCACCTTCCTAGGCTCATGACTGTGGGTAAATTACTTCAGTTCTCTGTATGTTAATTTTCCCACATGATAAATAGTGATGATAATAGATAATAGATACATAATTGTATCCTGAAGTTATCCTGAAGTTTAAATACTTAGAAAAATATCTGGCACAGTAAGCATAAATTAAGCATTTGCTATTATTGTATGTATCTATGTTTCTACCAATGAATGGTTATATGAGTATACAAATTAGGTTACAAAGGCGATTAATTAGTGATGGAAAAGTGATGTGAATAGATGAAAAAGGTGATTCAGTACAAAAGAGAAAATAGGGAGCTAAAAGACCACTGTGAAATATAAATGACATGATCACTTACTGGTATTTCTGTAAAATTATGTATGCACATATATGCTTTTTCAACTGTCTTTTTAATCAATCAAATGCACTTCATTTGCTAAGACAATATTCATCTCTCTTGTGCAGAAGTTGTTTCATTGAGTGTCTTTGCCAGAGCTGCTATGACACATACCACAAGTTGGTTGATTTAAACAAGTATTTCGAAAAATACACTTTTGAAGGCTAGAGTCCAAATTCAAGGTGTTGGCAAGGCCATGCTTCCTCTGGGAGTTGGTAGCATTCTGGTAATGGCAGTCCTCCCTTACACGATGATCTCTCTATTCCTGACTGTGCTTATGGTTTCCACTGACTTCTGCCTTCTACTCACTGCATCTGAATTTCCTGTCTTTATAAGGCTTCCAGTCATATGGATTAAGGCCCACCTGGCTTACTTTGTCTACTCCTTAACTAATAATAACATATTCAAAGTCCCAATTTACAAATGGGTCCACACTCACAAGAATACAGATTAAGATTTGAATACATCCTTTGTATTCAATCCCTAATCAATCCCTAATGCTGAGCATGGGTTTTCACTGTTCTGCATGCTCTTGCCTTCTCTGGGATGTACCAGACTTAAATTCATTTGTCACAATGTGCACTTTATCTGGGAATCTTCCCAACATCCTATCTGACTTTCTTTTAATGTATATATGGTAAAGTTCACTCTTTGTGGTATACATATTTATAGGGTTTTCACAAATCCACAGTGCCATGTATCTATGACTACAGTATCATAGAGAAAGTTCTGTCACCTTAAAAGTTCCTCTTTGGGGTCCCATTGTAGTCATTTCTTTTCCCTTCCCACAATCTTGGCAAAAACTTTTAACCTACATTTAACTTTATATTTAACATGATTTGCTTACACACAGAATTAAGTTGGTCTTGCTTTTTTAAAAATCAAATCTGATCATCTTGATAATTTAACTGATATGATTATTAGACTATTCACATCTAAATTGATTATTAACAAGTTTGGATTAAAATGTGGTTTTTTTTCCTATTTTTTTCTCTTCTTCTAGCCTCTCTGAGCACTTTTATTATTGCATATTATATCCTCTATTGACTTATTATTTATACCTCTTTTAAATATGGTTTTAGGGATTTCTATAGGGTATGCAATCTACCTTTTAGATAATTGGAGTTTACCTTCAAATAATATTATACTACTTCCTGTGTAATATAAGGACCTTATAATAGCATGTCATCCCAGTTTGCCCCTCTCCTCTTTTGCACTATCATATTTTTTTGACCTTTAAATATGCTCCAAAGACAAAACAGGTTGTTACTATTTTTTGCTTTATTTAGAGCAATTAAACGTTAGCACAATTAAAATAGGAAGACAAAAACAATTAAAAATAGGCATTTTATTTTACCTTCATTGATTCAATTTCCTGTTCTCATGACTTTTTGTGTGTGTAGCTCCAAGTTTCTGCCTTATGTCACATTTCTTGTAACTATAGATCTTTCTTTAAAAAAATTTTAGAGTAGATCTGCTAGCAAAGAAGTCCCTGTTTTAGTTTGCTAAGAAAATTTTTATTTCACTTTTATTTTGAATGTTATTTTCATGTGTGTCAATTTCTGTTTTGGCAGTTTTCTGTTGTGTGTGTGTATGTTTTGGAGCTCATATTTGTCTTTTTGCTTCAAGTTTTCTGACGAGAAGTCTGTATAATTCTTATCTATCTTACATTATAGGTAACATAACTTTTTAAATCTGCCTGCCTTTAAGACTTTAGCTTTGTCTTTGATTTTTAGCAGTTTGACTATGATATGACTAGGTCTGTTAATTTCTGGTGTTTATACTGTTCATTGTTCTCTGTGCTTTTTACAGGTGTGTTTTGGGGTCTGCCACTGATTTTCAAAAATATATCAAACCTTATTTATTTAAATATTTATTGTCCTATTACCTCTTCACCTTCTGAGATTCCAATTACATGTCTCTGAGACTGTTTGATATTGCCCTCAAGTTCTTGCTTTTGGCCCCTCTGGAGGTTGACTGATTCTTTACTAGGTGGTGTCAAGTATTATGATGAACCTGTAGAAGACATTATTCATTTCTGTTTCTATGTTTCTGATTTGTATCATTTCTGTTTGATTCTTGGTTATGTTCTTTATTTCTCTGAGGAAATTATCTCTCTGAGTTCACATGTCATCATCGTTTTCCATCAGAGTCTTCAACCTATAATCATATGTATTAAAATTTCCTGTTGACAATACCAAAAAGTGTATCATATATGAGACCGGTTCTAATGGTTGCTTTGTGTATTCAGATCGTACTTTTCTTACCTTTTGGTGTGATGTATAATTTCATATTGCAAAACAAACATGTAGTTTAGGGAGAATAGAAATTGAGATAAATACATTTTGAACATGGAGATGAGCATGCCTTTCTTTCTGCTATGCTTCTAGTGTGGGGGGTTTTATTAATAGAGTCAGAAGTTGGACTGGAGTTGAAGCTTGTTGCTGCTATGATTACCTTCAGTGTACCTGAGCCTTCAAATTCTAATGATATTTTGTTTTTAGAGTGTGGTCTCATTTCCCAGAGAATTTTTGTCAATTTTTGCCTGTAGCTCGTCGTTGATGCCTCCAATTAGACTGTTCACCACAAAGTATCTCTCTTGTGGTTCTCCCAGCTGTATTTCATTTTTTCTTGGCTTTTGTTGGTATTGTAGTTAAGCATGAGAGGGGAGAATTTTCTTATGTTCTAGGTCCCAGACTTAGGCAGGCACTAGGAATGTGGCTTTCACTGTCCTCCAACTGTAGTTCAGGAATATATATAGCATATATTCCTACTGTTCCTCCAGGAGTAGATCATAATTGTTATCTGAAGTAATGTTTTTAAATCAGTAGAATTTATATTAATGTTAAGAGAAAATAAACTTGAAAAGAAATTAAAAATATCCACTAATATGGTCCAAACAGTTTAGTAAATAAAATTTTCTCTGTCAATGTTCTTTTACTTCTTTGCAAATGACTTTTGGATGACTACTGCTGTGATTTTGTAAAGATCAGAAACTGCAGTTTATTTCAACTGCTTTTATAAGCTAAGATGAATGTCTATGTACTTTATATAGAGTAAGAGAGAGCATAACTCCTTTTCTGGAACAATGAATGACAGCCTAATACATATTGAAATAAAATTATAATTTTTATTGAAGTACTTTTATAAACTGCTCAGAAAGTATTTAAATAGTCAAAGAAAGTTATATATATTTCCAGGATGAAAAATATTGTGACATTATGCATAAAAAAGATTGGCCATTTAAAAACTCATAACATAGATTAATGTCTTTACAATTTAGTATAAGAATATGCACTATGACTTTGATGTTTTTTATTACTCTGCTACTGGAACACTAAAATCTGTTCCTTTCCAGCACTTGCATTTTATTAACTATGAAGACTATATTGAATATCTAAGTCTCACTGTTTTCAAAAAACTTTGTGGAAGATATATTGATGACCAAGTTTTAAAGTTGGAACATAGTATACACAATATCACTTATTAAGGTTTCTGTGCTTTTTTCTAATATAAAGCAAAATCATTTACCTGAAAGTAATCCCAAAATATTTTTTACCATCTTTAAAAACCCTGCCAACATAATTTCAAATATGTTCTTATAGTTTTCAACCATACTTTTTTACACCTCTATGGAATAGAATCCTTATATGATTGCTATTTATTAATACCTCATGTTCTTATTCTTCCATCATTGGACACAGGAGCAGCATTCTTATTATTAAGATATACCGTATGAATTTTTACTCCAATGCCAAGTGATCCAAATTCCTTTTATGTGATATAAGGTGTAGTAGGACATTTCCTGTTTGTATAAATTGTGACTAAGTCATAATATTTTGCCTCATGGACTACTAAAAATAGATCACATAACATATCATTGTGATGTAGAAGGAGAAGCTTTAAAATAACTCCTACATATGCATATAATACATGTAAAATTCATATATATATATATACACACACATAGATGGATATATAGATATACACACATTATATATGGAACGCATTTTTTGTTCATTGGTATACTGTTTTATCTCCACGCTTTATTCAATTTATTAAGGATTTTTTTCCCTTTTAATGCATAATACAAGATAACAAAATCTACATAGTTAAAGAAACAAAGGGAAAAAAAGCAAGAAAAGATAATATTACATCAGGTTTACAAATATTGTCATAGTAGTTCATATGAATATACTCTTAAAAAGAAATGGAAACCCTTTAGAAAAAAGGAAAATTAAAAAAAAAAAAAAAGAAAAAGAAAAAAGGAAAATAATTTAGAGCTAATTTAAAGAAGTATCTCTCATGTGTTCTTGCCTAAAATATATTAATTCCTTTTGCAAATAATTCTGTTTTATTTTTGTACAAAGATAATAAAACACACAAGGAAAAAAGTGCTAATATTCAGTGGCAAATTTCTGCTTAAGACCTGGTGACTCTTATCCCTCAACCTCAATAATATAAAATGAAATACTTAGGGTTTAAAAATCTTTTTATTCTATGTCTCATAAACATTGGCAGTTAAAATTTCCAGTTTTTAATCTTACTCTTAAAACATTGCTAAGATAATGTACTCACAGAAGCCTAACAGGCCATTTAGTATCTAAGGAATTGGCAGAAGATTATAGGATTGATAGTCTGGAGATGGTAGGATACCTCTCCGTTTACTCTTTGAGACATCTTTCCTGAGCAAATCTTTTAGGTGCTTATGGATATCTGTGACTAACCCCTTCTCAATACTAGAATATTATTGTTATTATTTTAAATAAGCAATGAATCTTAAGTTTTTTTGACACTTAGACCAGTCAAAAAAAGGGTAATTTAATCCTCTTTATTCTTTATGAAAATAATGATATGCAATAATCCATCTTTATGAGATTTTTGTTCTATTTAATTTCATTTGTTTTGCAAATAAGGATTCTTCTCCATCTTTATGGACAAGTATGCACTTTATACAGGACAAACACAGTGTCCTCCCATACCAGCAACCTACTTCAAAGCAGGGAGGAGTTCTGAGACAGGCAGATTGGTAGTGTTCAGATCCAGTCATAGGGAGCAGATGTGACTCACGCAATTGAGTGCCTGCAAATGAAAAAATCAACTCAAGGGAGCTGATGTGGCTTAGTGGCTGAGTGCAGGGGTTCAGTCCCCGACCCTGGTACCTCAAATAAATAAATAAATAAATAAAATAATCTAATCATAAGTCCAGTATTTCATTTGAAGAATCTCAATGCAGAGACATTTCATTTAATATAACAGAAATCTGAGAAAAGTTTTGAACAGAAAATGAAAGCATTACATATTCCATATACTGCAGTAAAATAAGATTCACTTTCATGCAAAAGGTGCAATATATTTGAGAATTAATAATTAATAATTGCATTTAGATATTTATATCTTCCCTCCTAAAGCACAAAAATAGCATAAATATATTGTGGAATTGGGTAGGGTATGGAGTGATCTTCCGACCTTTAAATGGGCTACTAGAACAGCAAAATAAAAACCTGATTTTTTTTCTCTATTACATTATAAGTAACAAGATCAATTCAGAGCTATTACAATAATATATTTATGTTGATTAAGTTCATCTTTCAAAAAGATGAAAAATGGTATCAATGAAGAACATTAGAACACTTACACTTAGATATAAAGATATTTGATTTCTTTATTCCTAAATATACCAGGTATGAGGTTGCTTTTCTATTTAAGAATAGCTTTAATATGTTTTAAAGAGGTAGAGACAAAGAAAAACCCATTTTATGTTATTCATGGCTAAATTATTTTTCCAATTTAGGATCTGAGATTATTTGTCCATCTAGAAAGGGAATATACTATTTTCATGATTATTATGAGTAATAAACATAAAATCTATATACTATGTGAATCTGAAAAATGCTGCATAATTCTTTTAGCATACTTATGAATAGCATCCCAGCTGTGATCCTTTGAAAATCAACAAGATACATTTTCAGTATCATGTTAAGTATGCTGTATTTTGAATAGGATACAGTTTATCAAACAAAGACATTTTAATAGCACAAGCACATAACAAATGCTAATTTGGGTGACAGTATTGAAAATACCTTTCAAAAGCACATATTTAAAACCATGCAGCTATTCTATAATTTAAATTTATTTTATTGGGCATTATCACAAGAGAGAAATAATTTAGCATTGTTCAACTCTGTAATTTGCTATTTATAAAAATCATATTCATGTATTATTTTATAAAGATGAAATTAAAAAGATGCATAGTTAATAAATATGTGAAATTTAATGAGGCAACATTTACAAATTATATATTTTTCCTTTATCTGGAAATTATTTCTTTTATGTGACCATTTAGGTCATCTTAACATACATTAAATGTGCCATTTTAAAAAGGTCGGTTCGATTGTCCTATGGACAAAACAAATAACCATTTAATTAATTTTTGTTTTTTTTTCACTCATAATTTTAACAGTCTTGATCTAAAATAGAATTCCTAAAACCCTAAAATACACTATCAAATAAAAATTAAAGTCAGAAGTGAAAGAAAAATAAAAATTCTTAAAGAATGTGAGACCTTAGAAACAAGTCTTGAGATAAATATAAATGTATATTTTATATTGGCAAGCAAAAGACTAGAATTTTGTACCTTTTCATAGAGTTCCCAGAAAAAAAATCATTCTTAGATATTAGACTCAAACTATATATGGTTGTTGGTAAATTTATGCTGAGAAATTTGTCACTTTTTTTCAAAATAGAATTTCCTAAATTTCTCTTTCCCCAGATTTTTTTTTTAATGCATCCTATTTGTTTTAGCACCTGGCTTTATCTATTTCTAGAATTTTCTAAATTACCATGTCTCTGAATTTTCACTATATTTCAACAGCAGTATTTTTAATTGATAATTTGTGGTTTCTTATACAAACATGATTTTATTTCAAATGTAATTGCAATTACATGTTTACTCTTATTATTCATAATGGTCTTGTAATGCAAGCATTTTACTGGGTTAACTCCATGCAGTCTCATACCCACGTCTTGCCTATTGAAGCTTGAATTCATTTTATTTTCCAAACGCCTGGGTTTGGTAATCCAAACTTTGTCAGTTAAATGATTTTGATTTACATTATGTGCTTATTTTACTCATTCTTACCAATACATAATTTTTATGAACATTTCTCAAAACATTCAACTCTGCAACTCATAGGCTCATTTAGTCAACATTAATTATTATAAGCATGTAAAGGTTCTGGAATGTAAAGACAGAATACAATAAATTCCCTGCTCTCAATTGTATACAACTGTACCAGGGAGGTAGAACAGCAAAGAGCCAATGTTTAATATATTTGTGTCTTAAAGGTACAAAAGATAGAGTGATCACTATGCTTAGAGTCCAGTGAGAACTTTGTCCTGGATTTTGAAAGATGAGTAGAGGATACTAGGAGAACTGTGATAAACATCAGTATTGGGTGAAGGGGAAACATTTTAGCTTAAATGAAAAGCTTCATTGTAGTTATACAATAACAGTTTCCTCATTTTTTGAAGTGTATTCTTCAATATAATGGCCCTATGAGATAATCTATGGAAAAAGGCTCCAATGTCTAAAAAGCTTAGGAAGTGATATTTATTTTAGATGTTTTTTATAGCAACCTATTCAAAGATTCATAATTCAATTGATACCTTTGATAAGTCTTGCAGTAAAAAACCTGTATAGTATTTTTATAATAATCTGCCCCAATGTTCTTTGATCAAGAACTTTCTTATGTAAACAAAACACATTAATATTCCTTGGAAACAGTATCCTCTAGAACAAATTTTGGGAATTGTCATTCTGCTATAAATGTGAGGCTTTTGTATGTCCTGACTTTTTAAAGATGAGTAGAGGATGTTAGGAAGGCTGTGATACACATGAGTATTCATTCATTTTAGCATGAATGAAGAACTTCATGGTAGTTACACAAAAACAAAGACTGGCATCTACATTGTCAAGTTAGCAAATAAAGGTAAATGTTCAAGTAAATGTAACAAGTATTTGACAATGTATGGGTAAAAACATGTAAAACTATTTAGAAATGAAAGAAAGGGAGATAATGGGAAGAAGAAAGGAAGACAAGGAAGGAAGGGAGGGAGGGAAGGAAGAAGGAAAAAAGGACATCAATTTGAAGATTCTAGAAATATTTCTCACCTTTTATAGGATACTTTAGCATACTGGGATAATGGTATGGTTATCTATTGCAGCATAACAAACAATGACAACTCTTAGCCGCTTAACATAACAAAAAAATGAGTGATTTTGTTCACAAATCTGCAAATTGGCCAGGGTTTGGCAGGGGCAGCCTATCCCTGTTCCAGTTGGCATCAGCAGTTGTGGTTTGACTGGGGCCTTAAAGATCTACTTTTGAGATTGCTCAATAACGTGAGTAGCAAGTAAGGCTGTACTCAGAGCTCTGCTGAGGCCATAGCTAGGGAACTCAATTCCCCTCTACATGAATCTCTCTACAGCTTGCCTGAACTTCCTCAAGTTCAAGAATTTCAAGATAATCTGGAGGAAAATTTATTGCCTTTTATGAAATAGTCTTGGAAGTTATGTGGTGTCTCTTCTACTATAGTCAAAAGTCTACCCATATACAAAAAATGAAAGGCAGACCCCTCCTCTAAAAGATAGGGATTTTAAAGTCTCATTGAGAGAAAAGTACCCAATGGTTGATGTTGTTTTCATCATTTTGGACAATAAATTCTTCATGGGGAAATTTGTCCCTAACCTAGATGTACTTTCACATAATTTTTGAAGCAGTGGTTTAAAGTGTGGTAAGTGAAGACAAGGTTTTCCTACTAGGCAAATTTTAACAGTATCTGGAGATGTCTTGGGGTGATAAAAATCCAGAGTGTAGAAGCCAGGGATGCTGTTAAACATCCTACAATTCCTGGAACATGTGGAACAAATTGTTCTATTGTGTGTTGTGAGAACAAAGGCTCAGGCGGGACAGAGATTCTCAACAAATGACCACTTTATTACTTACACAGCACAATGAGTCCACAAGTACAGAGGAAGAGGTCCCATCATGGCCAGTACCTTGAGAAGCCAACTGCTTGGTCAGGGTCAGTGCATGGTGGCTCCACATGCCACAATTAGCAGAGAAGACAAGGGATTCCCATGCTGCCTGAGTATTGGGTACTTTTACATCTCAGGGGGAGCAGACCCTGGCACTGAGCAAAAAGCATGTATCAAGCAACCTTTCTGTAGAGTTCCCAGCTCTACAGCTCTCAGCTGGGGATGCTTGTTCCCAGTTTTGAGTTCAAGGTACGGTCAGGCCATTCCATTAGACCAAATGTCTCCCCTGGGCTGTGAAATGGAAGCATATTGAAACATCTGCACACAATCAAGCAAAAGAGGAAAAGGAGGGAGTAGGCAAGAGCTGGGTGTCTATGACTTTCCCTGCCGAAAATACTCCCATAGCAAAGAATTATCTGGCTGAAAATGTTAATAGTGCCAAGGTAAAGAAACCTGCTTCAAAGAATAAAAATTTAAAATTTACTGGAAAAATAGAATATTGTCTTACTATCAGAAATCTCCCATTTTGGTGTATACTACTTTCTGGCATGGATTTTGTCCCTAGAAGACTATAATAACTATAACTGAAAAAAGATAAAATAATAATTTTGGCATTTTAGGGAATGAATTAGTTTCCTAGAGCTGTCATAACAAGTTACCATAATACTTGGTGGTTTAAAACACAAGAAATGTATTCTCTCACAGTTCTGAAAGCCAGAAGTTTGCAGTCAAAATGTCTGCAGACAATACCCATTAAATATGTGTCCCAGAGACTTGAATCTTCTAGCTATTCATATGCCGGTTGAGTCCTGAATCTCAGCAGAGTTGCAGCCAACACCTACTCTCCACTTCATCAGACTCACCCAGGACAACTACCAAAAGGATGACGATGGACAGCACCCATGCAAAAAAACAGAGAGTATCTACAACTGCAAGCAAGACAGTTTCACCCATCTGCTCCATGGGATCTAAGCTCCCTCTCAATTGGAAGCAGAGTGAGCACCACCATCCCCAATTCCTCAAGATTGAGGAATGAACAAAACATAAGGGGGAAATGCAAATATAGACTTATTATTATTCTTGTAATGGAAGAACTTGTAACATTGATATAAAGACAATGGTCACCAGAGGTTCTGAGGGGAGGTTGGGGGAAGAAAAGGTGTAACATGGGGCATTTCTGGGACATTGGAAATGCTTCACATGAAATTGCAATGATGGATACAGGTCATTATAAATCTTGTCAAAACCTATAAAATTGTGCAGTACAAAGTGTAAACCATAATGTAAACTATAGACCATGGTTAGTAGCAACGCTTCAATATGTGCTCATCAATTGTAACAAATGTACTACACTAATGAAAGATGCTGTTAATTGGGGAAAGTGTGGGAGGGGAGGTGGTAGGTTGTTTGGTAATCCCCTATATTTTCAATGTAACATTTATGAAATCTAAACCTTCTTTAAAAATGAAGAAAACATAAAAAAAGATTCTGCAGTGCCACACTCTCCACAGAGTCCTAGTGTAGAATCCACTCCATGCTTTGTCAAGCTTCTTCGGAATTCTAGGCCTACATGAATTGTGTTCATCTCTCTCCAGTCTCTGAACGTGCATTCATCTCTTTTTTCACATAAGAGCAATTTTACCATTTGAAATGTATTTCAAAGAAGGCAAGCAATTTTGAAATGAGGGAAAATTGAAAAAAATCAACAACACAACTTTCTTTTCTCCAGGAAGTTGATTGTGTAAGCTATACATAAAACAATAAATAGAAAATAAATAACGAGCCTATATTCAACATAAGAAATCTTCTTTTGTATGTGAATGAAATGGAAATTAAGACATTTTAACTTCACTTCCTTAATAAGGTGCTCCAGAATTGTATCAAATTTATTTCTCTATCAAAATTAGATCAATCTAGTCAATATAGATTAGAATTACTTATGGGCAATACCATGCCATATTACCCTTTTTATATATTGCTGCATTCAATTTGGTTATATTTTGTTGAGAATATTTGTGTCTTTGTTCAATAGATATATTGGTCTATAATTTTCTTTTATTTTGCTTTTAAATGACTTATATTTTAGTATCAGGGTTAACTGGCATCACAAAACATATTAAGAAGCATTCTATCCTCTTCCATTTTTTAAATATTTGTGTAATTTTGGTATTTTTTCTTCCTGAATATTTCATAGACTTTACCAGTGAATCCACTTGGACATGGAATTTTCTTTGTAGTATTTTTAAAAAGAACAAATTCAATATATTTGATAGATATAGGATTATTTAGATTTTTACTTTTGTTTCTTCCAGTGTCATTATTAATAAGGTATTTTTTCAAGTGTTTCTATTTTATCTAATTTGTTGAATTATTAGTTGTTCATAATATCTTACCAATATTATTTACTCTTTCTATGATCTGTAATGATGTGATTTTTTAAAACTCTTTTTGTTTTATTTCCTGTGTTTCCCTTGATCAGTCTTAATAAAGTTTCATCAATATTATTAATCATTTTAAAGAAGGAATTTCAGGCTTTGCAATTTTTCTCAATTGTTTGTTTTATATTTTGCCAATTTCTGTTCTTTTTTTTCTTATTTTATTTTTTCTACTTTTTAAAATTTATTTTGCTATTGTTCAATTAAAAGCTTAAAGCACTGATTTTAGTAGACATTTCAATGTTTTATAAGGCAACCAGTTAATTTCATTAAGTCACTGTTCTAGTTGCATCTTGCAAAATTTACTATAGTTTGATTACTATTATATTCACATTGTATTTAAATTTCTCCTCTGAGTTAGTCTCTGAGTCATAGGCTATTTATAATTGTTTAAATTCTTAATATTTTAGAATATTCTACATATCCTATTTTTATTGATTTCATATTTGCTATATTATGATCAGAATATATACTCTTAGATTTTAATCCTTTGTTTTTTTTTTTAATTCTGTATGTACAAAAAATATTTAATGGCCAAGTTACTTTCTTTTATTTTGTTTCAAACATTCTATTCATAAGACATTAGCCTAACCATCACAGTCCACCCCTTGTCAACTTGGCAACCATACACACTACCTTAAACCATACTTATTCTCTAAGTAAAAACAATAACAGATAAGCATACATACATATTTCTGCCTAACAATGTTCAACTTGCTTGCGTACAACCGGAAATGCATTCATTCCCTACAGATTAGGATGCAAGTCTTTGGGTAGTATTCACTCTTAAACTAGACATCCTTAAATATTATGACATGAAATTAGTACAACTTTTCATATGATAGAGAAAAAGGTTGAGGAAGAAAACAAAGAAATACTTTTTGTATACATATACAATCATACTCATAAAGAAACAAGGAAGAATGGTTCATGTCTATACAATCCTCATTTTTGTAACTGGTCATGTGGCTGAAGTTCATATTTATCACTACCTTCTTCCACTACCCATTCCATGTTCCCGTTACCCTCAGCAAGCACTTCAGCTGGCAGTGGCTCTTTGCCTGGTTGGGTGACACAAACTTTCATTCCTGAAAATTCTGGGCCATTATTAGTCCTGCTTGGATTGGTTTGTTGCAATTTTTCATTGACTTTTATCACAGGGCATGGCAGTACCAGGATTCATACTAGAGGAATTCCTGTATTCCAGGGAAACTCTTCTTTACCCCCATTTTGTAGATGTAGTCCTATTTCCCCTTGATAGTCAAGATCAATCACCTCTGCCAGTACAGTAATTCCCTTCTTTGCTTGTTGATTCACAGGTAAGAGGAGCCCAAAGTGGCCAGGTGGCAGTCTTAACTTCCAGTTCAATGGAATCATTGTGGTGTACCCTGGTGGCAGTACTCCTCTTTTTGAGACTAAAACCTTAGATCAGCAGAGCTTAAGGATGCAGGGACAGTAAGCAAAAAGTTTCCTAGTGGGTCACTAGGGGTAATAGTGAGTGGTGTCACTCCCATATCCACCCTTTGATTCCTGGACCAATGAATCCTGGTTATGGGAGAAACAGCACCATAAAGTGGATGCTGATTTAGAGCATACACACCCTCCTGGAGAATATTGCCCCAGCCCTGCAGGTTATTGCCACCTAGTTGGCGCTGTACTTGAGTCTTCAAAAGGCCATTCCACGGTTCTATTAATCCAGCTGCTTCAGAGTTATGGGGAACATGGTAAGACCTATGAATTCCATGAGCATGTGCCGATTCCCTCACATGATTTACTGTGGAATGGGTTCCTTGATCAGAAGCAATGCTGTGTGGAATGCCACAGCAGTAGATAAGACATTCAGTAAGTCCATGGATAGTAGTTTTGGAAGAAGCATTGCACGCAGGAAATGCAAACCCATATCCAAAGTATGTGTCTATTCCAGTTAAAACAAATTGCTGTCCCTTCCATGGTGGGAGTGGTCCAATGTAGTCAACCTGCCCCCAGGTAGCAGGCTGGTCACCTCGAGGAATGGTGCCATATGGGGGGGCTGAGTGTGGGTCTCTGCTGCTGACAGTTTGGGCATTCAGCAGTGGCTGTAACCAAGTCAGCCTTGTTGAGGAGAAGTCCATGTTGCTGAGCCCATGAATAACCTCCATCCCTACCTCCATGGCCCCTTTGTTCATTAGCCCATTGGGCAATGACAGGAGTAGCTGGGGAAAGAGGTTGAGCATTAGCCACTGAGCAGGTCATCTTATCCACTTGATTATTAAACTCTTCCTCTGCTGAAGTCACCCTCTGGTGAGCATTCACATGGGACACAAATATGTTCATGTTTTTTGCCCGCTCAGAAAGGTCTATCCACATACCTCTTCCCCAGATCTCCTTGTCACCAAGTTTCCAATCATGTTCCTTCCAAGTCCCTGACCATCCAGCCAAACCATTGGCAACAGTCCATGAATCAGCGTACAAACGCACCTCTGGCCATTTCTTCTTCCCAGCAAAATGAACAACTAGGTGCACTGCTCAAAGTTCTACCCACTGGGAGGATCCTCCCTCACTGCTATCCTTCAAGGATGTCCCAGAAGAGCTGCAGTGCCGCAGCTGTCCACTTTCCAGTGGTACCTGAATATCGTGCAAACCATCTGTAATCCAGGCCCTAGTTTTCTCATCCTCAGCCAACTGATTGTAAAGGTCTCCCCAAGAGGCCAAAGCTTGTGGGCTGGGAAAAAGAAGGTAACATGGCAGGGGTGGTGACCATGGGCATTTGGGCTACTTCCTCATGTAACTTACTTGTGCCTTCAGGACCTGCTCAAACCCTATCTCGTATATACCACTTCCACTGTATTATGGAGTGCTGCTCGGCATGCCCAACTTTATGGTTTGGTGGGTCAGACGATACCCAGCTCATGATAGGCAACTCAGGTCTCATGGTAACTTGATGGTCCATGGTTAAGTGTTCAGTCTCTACTAAGGCCCAGTAGCAAGCCAAAAGCTGCTTCTCAAAAGGGAAGTAGTTATCTGCAAAGGATGGCAAGGCTTTGCTCCAAAATCCTAAGGGTCTGAGTTGTGATTCCCCAATAGGGGCCTGCCAAAAGCTCTAGACAGCATCTCTATTTGCCTCAGAAACTTCCAGCACCATTGCATCTGCTGGATGATATGGTTTAAGTGGTAGCGCAGCTTGCACAGCAGCCTGGACCTGTCGCAGGGCCTCCTCTTGTTCTGGTTCCCAATCAAAACTAACAGCTTTTCTGGTCACTCAGTAAATGGGCCAAAGTAGCACACCCAAATGAGGAAAGTGTTGTCTCCAAAATCCAAAGAGGCCAACTAAACATTGTGCCTCTTTTTTGGTCATAGGAGGGGCCAGGTGCAACAGCTTATCCTTTACTTTAGAAGTGATATCTCAACAGATCCCACACCACTGGACACATAGAAATTTCACTGAGGTGGAAGAACCCTGTATTTTTGTTGGATTTATCTCCCAACCTCTTTCACGCAAATGCCTTACCAATAAATCTAGAGTATTTGCTACTTCTTGCTCAGTAGGTCCTATTCAACATGATATCATCAATATAATGGACTAGTGTAATGTCTCATGGGAGGGAGAGATGATCAAGTTCCCTGCAGACAATATTATGTATGACATAGGGCTGGAGAGTTGATATACCCCTGAGGCAGGAGAGTGAAGGTATACTGCTGCCCTTGCCAGCTGAAAGCAAACTATTTCTGGTGGTCGTTACTAATGGCAATTGAGAAAAAAGTGTTTGCCAGATCAACAGCTGCATACTAGGTACCAGGGGAAGTGTTAATTTGCTCAAGCAATGATACCACATCTGGGACAGCAGCTGCAATGGGAGTCACCACCTGGTTAAGTTTATGATAATCTACTGTCATCTTCCAAGATCCATCTATTTTCTGCAGAGGCCAAATAGGAGAATTGAATGGAGATGTGATGGGAATCACCACCCCTGCATACTTCAAAGCCTCAATGGTGGCACTAATCTCTACAATCCCTCCAGGAATCTGATACTGCCTTTGATTTACTATTTTGCTAGGCAGGGGCAGTTTTAGAGGCTTCCACTTGGCCTTTCCAACCATAATAGTCCTCACTCCACAAGTCAGGGATCCAATGTGGGGATTCTTCCAGTTACTGAGTATGTCTATTTCAACTATGCATTCTGGAACTGGGGAAATAACCACAGAATGGGTCCAGGGACCCACTGGAACCACTGTGAGACAGACCTGAGCTAAAACTCAATCAATCACCTGACCTCCATAAGCCTCTACTCTGACTGGTGGACCGCAGTGATATTTTGGGTCTCCTGGAATTAATGTGACTTCTGAGCCAGTGTCTAATAATCCCTGAAATGTCTGATCATTTCATTTGGCCCAATGCACAGTTATTCTAGCAAAAGGCTGTAGGTCTCCCTGGGGAAAGGTGGGAGGAAGATTAACAGTATAAATTTTTGGCAATTTAACAGGATCCTTCCCCAAAGGGACCTGGCCTTTTCCTCATTCAAGGGACTCTTGGTCTGTAAACTGTCTCAAGTCTGGGAATTGATTAAGAGGCCATGATTCTCTGCGTCTGTAATTTGAGTTAGAGTTTTGTTCACTTGACCTAGAACTCTTCTTCTTATACATATCCAGAAGAAATTTAGTAGACTGCCTGTATATTTCACTTCTAGGTGCCCCATGATCTATTAGCCAACACCATAACTCCATGCAACTCAGACTATTCTGTGTGCTGTTTTGAATCTTTCTTTGTGGTAGCCACACCCACCTTGCCTTTGTTGATCAACTCTCCATACTTGACTTTTACCAGACCAAGATCCAATCATCCCCATAATGTTTATGGATTCAAATTCCATTACAGCCCTCCCTCCAGTAATATCCAGACTGCAGAGAAGAGCAACCACAAAGCTCTTCAGAAAACACGGAGTTAGTCTTAAAAATTTATTCCTCACAGTCCTGGTTAAAGGTGTGTCCTCTGGACATTACTAGGGTGGATGGGCAGGTCTCAAATGGTAAACCCATTCTAGCATTCCTATCTCTCTAAGCCTTTGAATCCCCTCGTCTACTGTATACCAGGGCAAATTGGGCATCTCAACCTCAGGCATTCTATGCCATCTTTTGTTCCATGTTTCAGTCAGCCACCCGAACAAACTGTTTGAGCCCTTTCTAACCCCTTGAGCTATGGTGTTGAATCCAGAATTTCTGCTGAGTGGGCCCATATCAATAAATTCAACCTGATCCAACTTTATGTTCCTTCCATCATTATCCCATACCCTTAGTATCCATTCCCACATATTTCCCCTGATTTCTGTCTATGTAAGTTGGAAAATTCATGCAGTTCTTTCAGAGTATAGTGTACTTCCTCATGGGTCATACTTTGTATTTCACCTTTGAGAACTTGTTATTTTAGTCCAATAATAGGTCTCGAAGACAAGAGGAATGGTTGGGGTGGGTAAGGAGAAGGATTAGAGATATCTTACAAGCTATTGACCTCAGGGCATTTCTTTGCATTTTTTTTCTGGTGAGACAGGATTAATCTCTTGAAGCAGGGGTTGGAAGGCAGATTCCTCAGGGCAGACTGGAGGTTGGGCAGGGCATGCTGGAATTTGACTGGTACCTGCCCCATGGCTGGGAGGAGGTCCAGACTCCCTGGGGCAGGCTAGAGGCTGGGTGATACAAGGTTGACAAGATGTGGCCTCCACAAGGCAGGCCATTGCAGGTTTATTTGGTAAAGTCTCTGCAGGATTTAGGGTTCCAATATCCCCACCAATATTATCATCATCCCGTATGTCTCCATGCCAATCCTCGGGTTTCCACTCCTTTCCAATCAATGCCTTCACTTTAACTGCAGAAGCCCTGCAGGGTTGAGATTTTAGTTTCCTTTGTAATTCTGCTACTTGCACAGTGAGATTCTGATTTTTATTCTCAGATATCTCAAGTCTGTGGCTAGAGGAGATAAGATTTTCTTTCAGGGCACACATAGCAACTTTCACATCATTCATGCGGCATTTAAGTTTCAAATTTGAAGACCTTAGCTCATCTCTTTCTTTTGTAACTGTATCCAGAGTATCTAGGAGGAGCTAGCCAACATCATTATACTCTTTGACTCCACAAAATTCTGTTAAGGTGTTGAAAACACTCTCACTGAGATCCTTGCTTCTTATAAGCATGTAAATAGGGGAATC
This sequence comes from Tolypeutes matacus, assembly GCA_026826555.1. Lineage (NCBI taxonomy): Eukaryota > Metazoa > Chordata > Mammalia > Cingulata > Chlamyphoridae > Tolypeutes > Tolypeutes matacus. Next base: position 44,714,345 of record JAKSZT010053929.1, read on the forward strand.
CAGTGATGCTATTTTGTGTATCTCTATTGCCAGCTCACTCCACGGACTGTTAGCGACGTCTTCATTATTGGAAAGGAAGTCATTAGTACCCTTGTGTGCAATTAGAGTAGAAGACCATTTAGAAAACTCCCAGAACCACATCAGACATCCCATGTTTAAGACTCTGTTCCTCAAGAACCACTCCCGGTACCAATCTGTATTAGTCAGGGTTCTCTCAGGATACAGAATAAGCAGAAGATATCTGTCAATAATATGAGATTTTGTAAGAGTCTCTCACATGACCGTGGGGATGCACAAATCCAGGTTCTGTAGGCAAGCTGCAAACCAGGGGCTCTGATGAAAGTCCAGTGAAGGTCCTTGATGAATTTCTGGGAGATGTTGGCTGTCCAAAGATGAGTTGGGAAATTCTCTCTGAATGTTGAAATCACTTACCCTTGAAAGGTATTCGACTGATTGGATAAAAGTGTCACCCTTTGCTGATGGCAATCCCCTTGACTGATGCAGATATAATCAGTCAACCACCCAGTAAGCACACTGGTGACCAAAGTCCATAAATATTGTTGTATTACAATTAGCCCAGTGCTTGCTGGACCAGCACCTGGACACAATTACCTGGCTGAGTTGACACATTAGCCTAAACATCACACACCTTTTTATGTTGTTCATTCTGGTATTTGCCATCATAATACTAAATATCACACTTATGTTATTATTTCCTGACATTAGACATTATTTACTTTTCATCTAATGTAGCAGTTACGGCTCTTATTTTTCCCTATCTTTGTAAATACATGCCCTTTTTTTTTTTTTTTTATCTCTTCCTATATTTAGTCTTGGCTTGTCAATATGACTTTATTTGGTCAATGAAAAATAATAAGCATTACTGAAACAAAGATGTGAGAAGTCCTTACTCATTGATTTGACTTCTTGCTGATCATGTAAATACATCATCTTGTGAATAAGTCATTCAAGCCTATTGAAAGATAATAGAAGACATGGAAGAGAATCAAGATTCTACAGCCAAGTTATCCTGTCCCCAACTTTCTCTAAAGTGACTGTAATGGAATAAAAGATACTATATTTTGTATTTTGTCATTGTGCCTGGCTTGGTCATAAGTACCCCTTTTGAGTGACTACCTATTTAGCCTTGCCCTGGGTGTAACCTCAGCTAGTAAGGTCTGTACCTGCATGTGGCTTGGATGATAAGAGCAGCCCTCAACTTCTCCATATGACCCTTGCTACTTCTGGTTTGGCAACATATTGTTTAATACTACCAATCTCAGCATTCACAAGAAAGCTCTATTCCTCCTCTAAGAGTGACAATAAAGGCAAGAGCCCAGGACCCATACTTTTCTTCTCTGCTTTCCACTGACTTTTATGGGAGCCTGAGTTAGGTAAACCCCAAACCCCTCTGTCATGCTCATTCTCATTTGATCTAAGAAAGCTGTCCTTTCATGAATTCTTGGATGCTTATCTGTATTTGCCTCTCATTACTGGAAGAATTTCCATATAACATCCAAAACAATTGACACATAGAGTAGGGTGAATTGGCCGATGATTTGATATTGACTGATAGCGACCAGGTGGGAATGCCTTCAGCCTGTCTTGGCTTACTAACATGCTGTCCCAAGTGGCTAGCATCATTTGGGAAGGGTCCATTGCTTGCTGTAATTTGTTGGCAATGTTTTGCACAGCTACCTTTTGTTTCTGTTAGGTTTTGTCCTTATTGAGGCTCCATTAAAGGTTCAGGGACCTTCACAGAGGCATGGGCTGGCTCCCTGGAGAAAACTCAATTCAGCCACATGCCTTAGTAGGCCAAGAATGGGGGACAAGGATCCCTATCACTCCCTTGAAATGGAAGGCTGGATGAGAACAGTGAAAATTTGGTATACATTAAGATACTAATGTCCTGTGAAGGTATAGAGGGCCACATAAATTACAAGAAGGGTCATTTCCAGGTCTGTATGTCTTAGATTACACAGGGGTGAAAGACTCATGGGCCTGCTGTTCACTGTGTCTACCATATTATCATGGGGCCGGAGGATGGCATTGTATCAATATAGGAGCCTCAGCTGCTTAGTCCTGTCTGGGCTGTGTCTGCCAGACCTTGTCCAAGGGAATTATATCATATCTGAGATTAGAGAATATTTCCCTGCCAAAGAAAGTAGGGAATGGAAGTACTCCTGACCCGGATAACATGACACCCCACTGACCAAAGGGATGCAAGGCTCTGTGATCCTTGGTTGCTGCTGTCTTTGCTGCTGCCATTCTTCATCCCTGATCCCATGGGTTATAGAGGGTCCAATTCTTGGTGCACAGGGCCAAAGATTTTATGGGCAAATTCAAGGGTCCTGAGCACAGAGTGCTGGCTCTACCTAAGATCCGATGAGGTTTCCTCCCTACTGAAGAAATATCAGAAGCCCGTGCAATGTGCCTGGGCTTTCTTGAGCACGGCATCATGTCAGCATGCTAAAGCACAAGAATGTGTCCTGGGAGCCTTACCCAATGATCCGGCTGCCCTGGTGTTAACAGCTTCAAATCCTAACCTGAGGTCGAATGGGTCAAATTAGAGGGAAAGACAACAGAATATGAGACAGGGAAGAGGGATCCCCCAATTTTTTCTAGTAATGCTGCCCAAGGTAAAACCAATGCTGGATGGGGAGGATACCAAAACCAAACCCAGAAATTTCACCAGACTAGAAATTCAAAACCTTCTTAACGGTTTTAGTAAGCAGGAGTGAGAAACAGCAGTTGACTGGTTTTAAAGGGTATTCAACACTAGGTCTGAATTATTAATAAACCTCAGGAGATGAGACTCTTAGCAGGCACTGCCAAGGACTCCAAATCACCAAGACCCTGAACCCCTCCTCTATTGACTTAAAAAAAAAGAAAAAAAGACACACTTATCCATAGTGGATATTACCACCATGGCAGATGTCCACTGGTAAACAATAAATGAGTCCTGATTGTTACTTAAAACAATTGAGATGATGCTATGGTAGGACATTTTTTTGGGCATTCAGACAAAAGAAACCCAGAGTTTGTCTCTGAACCTAGGGAGGTCCCCTTTGACATTGAGTCATGGAAAATTTTCTTACAGGAGCCCCTTTCCCCAAAATTACCTGGGAAGCCTTGCTCAGCTTTATTGGTAAAGCTCATATCCAGAGTCTATGGTCAAGGGTGGAGCTATTAGCAGGACATGATGGAAACTCACATCAGAATCACAATTCCTGGCTTATCAGGCCCAAGAGACAATCCTACAGAGCACCACACAACCCCTCCCCTGATGGTCCTCCACTCCCTTACTGCATTGTGTCTGTTGGAACAGTTCTTATTAAAGAGTGAACCCTAGTGAATGTCTTTTTTTCTGACTTTCCCCAACTTTAGGTATTTCTGCTTTAATAGTTGTCTGGGAATAAGATCAAATCTTTAGCTCCCCTGGTGGGTCATACCAAATGGGACCCCTGTGGTACTGCCCCTGTCAATCAAGGTAATAAACACTGCAATATTGTTTCAAAGCAAGCTACTATGAGCTGTGACCTATAATCCAAGATCTTTTCCAAGAGGGAGTTTTTATTCCTGCCATCTCCCCATACAATTCCTATTTGGCCAGTTCTTAAAGCCTCCACCAATGAAATGCAATTAACCATCAGTTATACCAAACTAATGCACAAGCTCTGTCAATCAAAGCTCCTATTCCTAAAATGATCTAATTAATAAAAGATATTTACAGAAACATGTGCAATGAACTTGCTGTGACTACTTGTCCAACATGTTTATTCAGTGCCAGCATATTAAAAAAAAAAAAAAAAAAAAAATTCCTAACCTCTGCTGCTAAAATCATAACAAATCATCTTTAGAAAACTGCTTAATAATGGCACAATATAACTGACATCTGTTTAATGGGTGACTTTAAAGAGGGCCTCTTGAGGACCTAGGCACATTCATATATCATTTTTACAAAAATGCGGCTGAGCAGTAGCATTCCATTAAAAAAGGGGCCATCAAGCTCTGTCAAATTTCTGGGTATCATCTGATCCCCTAAGGGCAGTCCAATTACCCCCAGCATGAAACACAAGTCCACTGCAGGTACTGAGACATGCCCAAAAGCTTTTAAGATTATTGATATTCTGGAGAGAACACATCCCATATCTCTCACTCTCATTACAATCCATATACAGAATCACATTACATCTGTTGCTTTTTTCTGGGAAGTTCCAACAATGTGCCTTAAAATTGTCACATCAAGCCACTTTCCGAGCCATGCCCCTTGTCTTACTAGGGATGTGTTTTAAGTTGGAAACCTTGATGACCTCTGAATATGTGTCTTGGAATCCTTGGGGTAAGCATGGCAAAGTTAGCTGCTTATTGGGCTCTTCTAAAAAAAAAAATGGACGTGCTTAAAGGCCATAACTGTTCATCCTGCACATACAGATTCCCATAATGCCATGGGTGAGAGCTAATTCCTAGCAGGATCTTATCATGGCCACTGAAGCCTTCCTGGTAAAATGGAAATGTACACACAGGAGAGGGATAAACCTGACAAACAGGGTCTTTCCAAATTATAAGAGGATGTTGAATCCTCCATGTTCATCCTCTTGACCACTGAAATTATGATGCTGGCAATGGCACCCCCATTGCCCCCCTCTTCAACCACCTGAGCCCAGGAAGACACAAGCATGGTTGATGACCCAAAGTTATCCAATTCATATATTAAATGGGTCCACTGGACCAATGAATGAATGATTCTCTATGCAATCCTAACCAAAATAAGGTTCTCACACAGCATCACAAGTATAATCAAATTAAACCTGCATAACTAATTTATACTATTCTAAGAGAAGAGATTAGAATGCAAAAATGACTATAAAAATTAACACTGAATTGGCATGTGAGTGTAGACAAAACATATTCTTTCTGTAGTGGAAAGTGCAGAGGACTGCACCAGAACACTCCCACAAAGGTCTTGGGGTTTGTCCTAGATTACCTCCTAAAAGTCATGGAACTCTGTTATGACAACTACTTTATGAAACCTACAGAGATAACATGATTAGCACTGTCCAATCATATTTAAAAGTCCATGGAAAAATTCCTCATCCTTTATGGATTGTTATATGACAGGAATACCCATCCCTGGCTTGGTCCCCAGTGATTACCACCTTGCCACAGACAACATCATCCTAGCCCAAGAACTCGTTGCTGGACAGAACTTCATCTCCAGGTGAATCCACCACAAGATGTGTAGTATAGAATGTACAGCTCTGCATGCAACCTTGGGACTCAGATGTGGAATTATACCTGTATTAGTAAGCCAAAGGGGTGCTAATGCAAAATAACAGAAATCTGTTGGCTTTGATAAGAGGAACTTATTTGGGATAGAAGCTTACAGTTATCAGGCTATAAAACATAGGTTACATACCTCACCAAAGTCTGTTACCACGTGTTGGAGCAAGATGGCTGCTGACGTCTGCCAAGAGTTCAAGCTTCCTGGGTTCCTCTCTTCCCAGGGCTTGCTTCTCTCTGGGCTCAGGTGCTCTGCTATCTCCACAAGGCCAGCTGTAGACTCTCAAGTGAAAGACTTGTTTCTCTTCCCGGGTTTCTTTCTGGGTTCAGGTGCTCTGCTCCTCTGTGTGCTTACTTCCCAGGCTCTAGCTCACACCTCCCACTAACTCCGGTACCTTGTCATTTTCTCTGTGAGTCCCTGCCCACCAAAGGGTGGGAACTCAATATCCTACTGATGTAGCCCAATCAAAGCCCTAATCATAATTTAATGAAGTAAAAGTGATATCTGCGACAGACCAGTCCAATATCTATTTTTAGAATTCATAAAAAATATCAAACTTCTACAATACCCAACAGAGTTTGCTAACTGCCTGCCCAGTGAGCCCATGCCATATCTTGAAGCCCGCAAAATTCTAAGCAACCCCTCTCCATAACTGTCAACTGTCTCTGAGATTAACAAACCCATACTGGTTAGTTAAACAATGTCTATGTAACTGTTTGGGTGATGATTCATGCCCATCTGGAGAACTCCTCCTCGACCTCCCCTTCCATTGTGTACAAATGCAGAGACATTCTTGCCACATAGTTCTAACTGAGGAGTCTCCCACACACAGTATCATGGGTATACCCCAACCCCAAAGCAACATCTCCACCTTCCCCACCCCTTCCCCCACAACACCTTATTGTCCACGTGGTAATATTCAATTTTTTTCATGTGCATGTCACCAAAATAGTGGCGATAAGCTACACCAATGGAACTGCTGGGTATGGCACCACCATGTGAAGGCCTATTCCCCAAAGTTTGTAATCTAGCCTACCTAAGAGGCCCCAGATGATCCCCTGTCCTGGACAAAATTCAAGCAGGCTTGGGCACCCCCAAAACCACAAGATGACTCCAAATGGCTACTATCTGCCCCTCCACAAAACTGCCCAATACAAAGTTGTGGGTCACACAGACCTGGACCATAGAGACCACATTAAATTCATCTACCACTTAATTTACTTCCTAAATTGCCATGAACTGACCACAAAATGGAAACTATCGCCACATAGAACCTTAAGATCTATACTCTAAGGGATGCATCGATTGGCCTCTACTGTGGCTCTTACCTAGAAGGTAGATCTTTGTAGATGTAGGAGATAATATTTTATGTGTAAATTTTTCAAATAATTACTTAACATAATATTTCAAGCAAAAAAAATTAAATTCTCTTAATTTGTATTAGAACTTTGAGTCTCTAAGTATCCTTAAGGTCTAAAGACCTAAGAATTAAAGGAAATACATAACAATGCTACATGATGTCAAGAGTTGAACAGAGTAAATACCCTAGATGATTTTGCCACAATAAATCAAGATGGTTGGCAAAAAGTTTTTATCATGAAATATGACACATGTAGAGAAAAGTTCACTTAATATAAGTGTAAATGAATGATCAAAAATTGAACTACATTTAACAAAAACCAAATTCAAGCAATACAACAATATAAACCTGCCAGAATTCTCTCTCATGCTGCCTTAGAACTTCTATATCTTTTCTCATGGAGTTTCTCGGTTGTTTTATTCTTGACCTGGGTTTGGTTCCAGGAGTTTATTTACTTTGTGAAATTTGATCAAGTTACACACTTTAAATATGTGCACTTTGATGTATGGATTTTATAATTTTATTTAAAAAAAACTGCAGTACTATATTCAGTTTCTTGAGGTACTGCCAAACTGTCTTCTAAAAAGGCACCACCATTCTACATTCTCACCAACAGTGAAGGAATGTTCATGATTTTCCACATCCCTTCCAACACTTAATAATTTTCTGTTTATTTTTTTAAAATAATGGCCATTCTATAAAGCGTGAAATGTTATCTCATTGCAGTTTTAATCTGCATTTCCCTAATAGCCAGTGATATTGAACATTTTTTCATGTGCTTTTTGTTCATTTGTATTTCCCCATGGAAAAAAGTCTATTCACATCTTTTGCCCATTTTTTAATTGGGTTGCTTGTCTTTTTATTGTTGCTTGTATGATCTCTTTATATAATATGGATATCAAACCTTTATCAGATATGTGGTTTCCAAATATTTTCTCCCATAGAGAAGGCTGACTTTTTACTTTCTTGACAAAGTCTTTTGAAGAAAAAGTGTTTCATTTTGAGGAGATCCTATTTTTGTATTTTTTCTTTCATTTAGTGTGCTTTGGGTGTAAGGTTTAAGAAACTACCACCTATTAAAAGATTCTGAAGATGTGTTCCTACATTTTCTTCTATGAGTTTTATGGTTGTTGGTTTTATATTTAGGTCCTTGATCCATTTTAAGTTAATTTGTGTATAAGGTGTGAAGTAGGAGTCCTCTTTCTTGCTTTTGGATGTGGATATCCAGTTCTCCCAGCACCATTTGTTGAATAGACTGTTCTGGCCAGCTGGGTGGGCTTAACAGCCTTGTCAAAAATCAATTGACTATAGATGTGAGGGTCTATTTCTGAATTCTCAATTTGGTTCCATTCATCAATCTGTCTGTCTTTATGCCAATACCAGGATGTTTTTATCATTGAAGCTAAGTAAAGTGCTTTAAATTCAGGAAATGAGAATCCTCCAACTTTGTTCTTCTTTTAAAAGACATTTTTGTCTATTCAGTGCTCCTTACCCTTCCAAATAAATTTGATGATTGGCTTTCCCATTTCTGGAAAAAAAAAAAAAAAAGCTGTTGGGATTTTTATTGGGAATGTGTTGAATATGTAAATCAGTTCAGGAAGAATTGACATCGTAATGTTAGTCTTCCAGGCCATGAACACCAAATGCCTTTCCATTTATTTAAGTTTTTTTGTAGTTTTCTGAACACAGGTCTTTTATCCTTGGTTAAGTCTATTTCTAAATATTTAATTCTTTTAGTCACTATTATAAATGGAACTTTTTTCCTTCATTTCCTCCTCAGATTGCTGATCAGTCATTGATAGAAATATTACTGATTTTTGCATATTAATCTATATCCTGCTACTTCTCTGAACTTGTCTATTAGTTCTAGTAGTTTTTTTGTGTGTGGATTTTTCAGGGTTTTCTAGATAAAGGATTGTATCATCAGCAAATAGCAAAAGTTTTACTTCTTTCTTCTTATGTCAGTGCCTTCTATATCCTTATCTAGCTTGACCATTATTGGGAATATATTCAGAAGAACTGAAAGTAAAGGCCTAAACTGACATTTGCACACCAACATTCATAGCAATTGCTAAAATATGGAACCAGCCCAAGTGTCCACCAACTGATGACTGAAGAAACAAAATGTGGTATAAATATACAATGGAATACTATTCATCTGTAAGAAGAAATGAAATGCAGATGTACATGACAACACAGATGAACCTTGAGAATATTATGTTGAGTGAAATAAGCCAGACAGAAAAGGACAAATATTTTATGATCTCCCTAATATGAAATAAATATTATGAGTACACTCACAAAAGTAAATTGTAGAGTATAGGTTACTAGGAAATTGAATATGGGTTGAGAATGGGAGCTGATGCTTAATGTATGTAGTATTATTTTAAAAGTTAGTTGTAAAAGTGTGGAAATGAATGAAGTTGATAGTAACATATTATGGTAAGTATAAGTAACACTCCTCATTTTTAAATGTGACTCTGGCTGAAAGAGGTAGTCTGTGGACATAAATGTCAATTGAAAAGAAACTAGACAATAATCTAGGGATTATATAACAGTGATGTTGATGGTGGATGAAGATTGTGGTTAATAATATAAATATAAAAATACTTTTCTTTTAAAAAGTGCTAAGAATATGATTATACACAGGAAAATTACAATTAAGGTAAACTATGGGTGATAGTTAATTGTAATATTGTAATATTTGAAGCAATGGCAAGGAGATATTTCAATTCTAAGAGACAACAATAGGTGTTTTCCAGGGGGTATAAAATTTTTTTCTTTTGGAGTAATGAAAATGTTCTAAAATTCACTGAAGTGATGATAGCACAACTCTGTGATGAAAATGAGAGCTACTGAGTGTACACTTTGAATAGATTGTACAAAACATGGGGCTGTATAACACAGGGAATCTAGGGGTAGAAGATGGACTGTGGTTTACAAGACAATATAAGAACTTTCTCTCATGAATGATAAATATATAATACTAATATAGGTGTTAATAATTGGGTGGGTTAGGGGAAAATACACCCAATTTAATATATGGGCTACACTTAGTAGTAATATTTAAATGATGTCCTTACATAGTTTTTAACAAATGTTTCACAGCAATGCAAGGTGTTGGTGGGGGGTTGATGTATGGGAGCCTTATATGATGATATGCATGTTTGTTTTGTAAGATCACAACTTTTACTATACACTTATTGTTTATATGTTTTCATTGGATGAAGAAAATATTTCAATAAAATTTTATTAAAAAAGAAATTGCAATACTTTCTTACTAAGAAGAAGTCCTTTAACACTCCTTGATTATTACTTTATCAGGGCATTTTTGACACACCATAAGCCCCAGGTATAGATAAATTTAAACTATGAGGACTCTGAGGCAGCAACAACAATGACATAAAGCAATCCCCCCCCCCTAAAGAAAACCCCCATCCCAACAAAACAAAATAATTTTTAAAATGGTAGTGTCTTTGTGCTGTCTGGAGATAAAATTTTCTTCTTTCTAGCTTTATTGGGATGCCTCTGCTTTCCACATGGATGAGTGAATCAGTATTCATTCCTGGCGGGCTAAAAGATAAAGCAGAATAAGAACTGGGTTGATTTTGAAAAGATGCGAGTTTACATTGTATTTATTTGGTACAAATCTGTCCATGAACCTTCTCTACGTGCTCCCTCCACCGGAACTGAATTTTTTCCTCATATGTGTACCCACAAAGCTGAGCACACTTACTGTTTATAGATAATTAGAAAATCATTGTTGGAAGGGAGGGAGGGAGGGAGGGAGGAAGGAAGGAAGAAAGGAAAACTATTAAAGGAAAATAAAAAAAATACATGGATTTTTGAGCTAGATAACCTTGGATTTGGATTCTTTCTAAACCATTTACAATTTTTTGAAATTAGGAAAACGACTTAATTTTCTAAGTCATGGGCTTATAAGCTATAAAATTTAAGCAGTACTGACCAAGTTGTTGCAAGAATTAAATATATATATTGCATGGAGAACATTTACTTCAGTACTGCATCCAAATGTGTTCAAGGTAGATATTAACTACTCTGCTTCTAAGAAGAACTCTACATTGTGATGGGTTTCTCCCATATAGATTTCTTTGTTTACTGTTTTATTCTATAAGGATTTATTGAAATGTTATATGTGAATGTACTTTATAAACCTAAGAGTACTATGGTGTTAATAGGTGTTACTTTTAAATTATGCTTACATGGTTCACTAGATAATAGCTATTCTAGTCTGTGTCTACCCAAATAAAAGAACAGGCTAGGAAAAGTCAACTTGGGACTTCTATCCAAAATGCTCACTAAAGCATTACTGGAGTGGGGTAGATACACAATGCCAGTTATCTTTGATTTCTATAGAGAATGGCCCCTTAAGAAATCTGGCAAATTATATTGTTTTACAGCTCTGGCCAAATTAATTTGTATCACATGAACATTTAAAATAGCAATAACAATAAAGTGCTTCCCAAATAACATAAAGGCACAATGATAGCACCACCAAAAACAAAATCTCCTCACCAGCTTAGACCCCAGTTTTCACTAAAGCAAGAAGGCCAAATTATAATCCTATATAAAGGTGATAATCATCCCTGTTTTCTAATGTATTGAACCATTAAGGCACATCATTAACTCAAATAGAGCTGAATCTTGTAAGCCTTATGTTTTTGAGGAATTTCTCAGCCAAAGGCATTTACAAATTAAGTTTTCCTGAATGCATGAATTTTTTGTTTGAATCTTTAATGTTTCTGATGTAATCTTAATTAATAAACATGACTGCAAATCAACATTCACTACATTTTTTTAAAAATTTAAGAAATGCATTACAAATACTTAAAATTTCTTGTTTTAATTTTTTCAAATTCAAAAAAATGAAATGCTAACTTAAGTTTCTCTTTTATAAAGTTTCAAAAATATGTAAATATTTTTAAGGATTTTTCTTAAATGTGTTTTTTTTTCCTCATTTTTCTTGTCAGGTGTGATTGCACTCAGCCACTAATTTTAAATATAGGATAATATAAACTATATCTAGAAATTACTGGAAATTGAAAATTCATATAAACTCTTGATGTCAACAGAATATTCAAAGAACTCCATTAAGTTAGGTATAATCTTCTATTTCAGGAACCCATCTGGAATATTTTAATTAGGATGTTTCTTTCCTGAAAATACACATTCATTCTGTACACTATTAAAATCATCCATAACTGAGAGTAAAAAGTGATATTTAAAAATATTTCAATGCATTTTCCATGACTTACCTTATTTATGATGACAGAAATTCCTTCACAAGTTTTCTCTAAGAGCATGCACATTCCTTACTATGCTAATGAGATGACCAAATTGAAATGACGTACCAGTCTGGTCTAATGAGGAGATAAAAAACACACAGTAGGTTAAACAGAGGAAATGTAATATAAAGAATTATTAACTGTGATGAAAGTGTAACTATAAGGTATAAGGAAAATGTGTATGGTATTTTGGGACTGGGAGAAAGTACCAAAATACACTTGAAAGGGTTTCGGATCTCAGTAGAGGATGGGTTAGCGGGGGAGTTCGTTGGGTTGGCCAGGCAGTAGCTGACCTGAGTTGCAGGGCAAGCCATGGCCACCTCAGAAACACAGTGGGATGGGAAGCGGCTGTGGCTCAATCAGTAGGGCTCCCGTTTACCATATGGGAGGCCCCGGGTTCGGTTCCCGGGGCCTCCTGGTGAGGGCGGGCCCGCCCGCACGGCGTGGTTGGCTGACCCAGCGAGCACAAGCAGCAAGGGGGGGATAAATGAATAAATAAATAAAATCTTTAAAAAAAAAAAAAAAAAAAAAGAAACACAGTGGGAAAGCAGGCCATCAGGTGTGTGCTGGCAGGGTAAGCACTGGCAGAGTTTCAGAGTGCTAGGGATGGGGGAACTCCCTGCCCATGTGTGGGTTGACATCACAGGAATGGATTAAGATTAAGAACATGTTTTTTTTTCTGGTCTACACAGCTTAACCTACCACAATTTGCAACTAGTCCCTTAGTTAAAGTCCCCTAAAATCACCTAAGTTGAGTGTGCCCAGCTGTTTCCTGCTAGGAAGAGGCAGGCTCCCCTTCAGTCTTTCATCAAAATTCTTCCCATGCAATAGCTTGCCTGGAGTTTGCCTGCAGTTTACCTGGTTGCAATACAATACAGTAGGGCCATCTAGCTATGTCTTGAGACTTTGTTTTACCCCAAACAGGAAAGGTGCTAAGAGGAATTTTGCAGATTTTAAGCACTGGTTCATTAAAAGGAAAGAAAAGGAAGTCAGAGAAAATATGAGTGAATAGACATGATACTAATCTCTTCTAAGAAAGGCATTGACAGACATTTTACCATATCAGAAACAAACACTCTTACAAAACCATGAAAGTCTTTGAATTTTACAACTGATAAATGAATCAGAATATATTACAGAGATGACAGATAGATGACAGCCCATTGATAATGAGTCTTTGATCTTTGGTGTAGCTTTTTTTTTTTTTTTTGGATGTGCTAAAGTGCTGCAATTCATCTTTGCAAGAATTTTGTGCATTGCACGTAATGTTATTTGTTATTTTAGGTTAGAAATAAACAAATCCCTTCCTCTCCGGTTAAAAACAATTTAATCTAAAACTTGTAAGGGTAGGAAATATTTTATATTTTTACAAAATCTCCCTGTAGTTTTCTAATAGAAGAACCTTGCCAATGTTGTCGTTAGCAGTACATATCAAGATCCTTATTCAGTCTCACAAAAGCTTACATACACATGGCATAAACCTTATTTCCACTGATGACAAGATGGGGAGATCTTCCTTCATAAATTCTTCAATTCACCTTGCCTTGAAAGACTGTTAAGAATTAATTTAAAGTAGTATTTTAAGAGAGTAGATATGTTACAGTGAAATGAAAGAAACACCAAAACAAACAAAACAAAACAAACAAAAACGTGGTTTGGGTAGACAGGAATAACTTCCCCAGCTGTGATTTCTCTGTGTCTGCTTTTTCTCTTTCTGCTTGTGGTTACTTAGCACTAATGTTTGAAAATAATTTCCCAAAAGATGGTATCTTCAGGCATCTGTTAAGTTGATATACTGAGCAAATGCATTTGCCTTACCTTCCTCCAAAATGTCATGGAAATGTTGGTAAATAGGTATGAAAAGGAGTAATATTCTGGATGGGAAGGGAAGGGTGGTATTATTATCAAGCCAAATGGTTTGGCGGACTTCTGAAAGAAAAGTGAATGAGTACATATTGAGGGAGAAAAGAAAACAGAGGAAGCTGCAAGCTGGAAACAAATACAGGGTTAACTGCGGCATCGTGTTGTAGCATTGTGGAGAACTTGATAAATATTAATAAAAGCTAGAAAACTGAACCTTTACTGAATGTGCAAGTTCCAACCAAGCCTTACAGTGAACCAATTAGGTGGGTGCTATTTTTATCTTTATTTAACAGACAAAAATACTGAGCACAATGTCAGGTTGCTACTAAGTAGAGAAACCCAGATTTCAATTGCTAGCTCTTAACAATTATACTCTACCATCCCCTTAGGGAGTTGGCTAGAAATCTCTGTGAATTGGACTCACCCAGGACAACTGACAAGGTGATGATGAAGGACAGCATTTATCCCAAGGAACAGAGAAAGTATGCAACTGCAAGCATGATAGTCCCATCCATCTTCCCAATGGATCTAAAGCCCCTCTCAATTAGAGGCAGAGTGGGCATTACCATCCCAAAATCCTCAGGACTGGGGAATGAACAATAGAATAAAGTAGGTTTACTATTATTCTACTATAGATTTATTGTTATTCTAGCAATGAAAGAACTTTTATCATTGATGTGGAGGCAGTGTCCAGCAGAAGTTCTGAGGGGAGGGAGAGGGAAATCCAGGTGTAATAAAAGATCATTTTTGGGACATTGGAATTGTCCTGCATGACGTTGCAATGATGGATACAGGCCGTGATATATTTTGTCATAATTTACAAAATTGTGTGGGACAGAGTATAAACTATAATGTAAAATAATCCATGGTTAATGGCAATGCTTCAATAAGTGTTCATCAATTGTAACAAATGTACCACACTAATGAAAGATGTTGTTAATGTGGGAAAGTGTAGGAAGGGGAGGGAGTGGGGCATATGGGACTCCTCTATATTTTTTATGTAACATTTATGTAATCTAAAACTTCTTTAAAAATAAAAAAAAATAATTAAAAAAAAAAAAAAGAGCAAGGCTTGTCCACACTAAAATGTCTTGTCCTTTCTTGTACATCCTGCCAACTCTAGTGTTGTTGAGATGTTGCCTCTCCTGTGCAATTTTGCTTTATGTTATACTATTCCTCCCCTCAATATCATATCATGATAGAATTAATCACTGTGTGTTGAGCGCTATCTCATTATCATTTTATATTTCCCTTACTGCATGATTGTATAGGCCATATTTCATTGTAATTGCTTACATAATTTACTAATCTTTTTACTACTAGGACATGATATGATACCTAAAACATGGTAACTACTCAATAAATTTTTATTGAAAATATTTGAATTTATGCAAATGATATTTCTATTGAAAAGATTATTATATTGATCAAAAAATATAAAAATTATACTTAAACTAATATGCAATTCATCAAGTAAATATTAAAAGAATATAAATTTAGTCAATATAGAAACAAAAGGACTGATCATAAAATAAGCACATGCATAGTGAAAAAATTATGACTTTTCTATCATTGTATGATGAGTCATGGTTTGTATTTCATTAATATCCATTTTTCCAATTCCCATAGAAGAGCATATAGATACATAAACTAAATAAGAACTATGAAGTTGAGTTTATTTAAGAAATTCCAATAACCTTTTCATTTTATGTGCTTTCTTGGATTTTCAGGTAAATATGAGATAATATATTTCAAAAATAGCAAATACATATGCATATACATATACATACATACATACCCCAGATTTACCAACTTTTAACATTTTTCTGCATTTGCTATAACATTCTATATCTATCTAACCTCTATCTATCTATCTATCTATCTATCTATCTATCTATCTATCTATCT
>JAKSZT010053929.1:44730075-44740772 GCA_026826555.1 Tolypeutes matacus
TCTATCTATCTATCTATCTATCTATCTATCTATCTATCTATCTATCTAATTTTCTAAGCATTTGACTGTAGATTTTATATATTATGCTCCTATAACACTAAATACATCCATGTACACTTCCAAAGGACAAGGATAGTCACTTTTATAACCACATTATGCCTTACATTTATGGAATGATGCCTATATTTCTGAAAAGTATTAACATATGCAGACAGGAAAACTTAGCATTAGAATTAACTGAATTTTTAAATAAAAATAGTTTTTTTACAGTACTTTATACTATTTTAATTTTTGAATTAAATTGTTTTCCTTATGCATATATTAATACTTAGAAATATGAGCATCATTCCATATATATTTGTTTTGCCAAATGATCAAGTCTATATCCACTACTGCCTAATATCAGATGTTAGAAATGTCTACAGAATAAGCCTTCAGTTTCAGTTTGTTAGTAACTATGTGAAAACTGGAAATTAATCAATGTCTCATGTATAGAAACACTTCCCACAGTATTTCCTGACATTTCTTTATCTCAAATCAATCTGAATGCAGAAAATATCTAACAAGAATGTGCAAAGTTAATACTCTATTTAAATATTTCTAATTTTTCTTCCATAATACAGTTATGGAAGTAGTTAATAGTACTCTCACTTCCAAATTCCTTTTCAGTCATGAGTTTCTTTATTTATAAAACCATGTTAGGTTATTTAGAGGGCATAAATCCAATCTGCATTAAAGATAATAGAAATGTACCACAAGCATTGGAAAATATATGCCTAGATATAGTAGAATGGTCAACTAGATATGGATGACATAATGTAATATATTTTATCTCTAGACTTAGAATAACTAGCTGGTAATTCATCAAAATTTTCTTTTGATTATCCAGTGTGTTTTTATTGTGCCTTCATTCTATCTCATTCTTTTTTTTTTTTTTTTTAATTTAACCTTCTTACAGAAGTCTTTCTATAAGAAGTTGGCTTTATTATTGGTTTAGTGTCAATTAAGTTTTTTGAGATTAGTTTCTTTTCCAGTTAAATCATTGTCGACATTCTTTATTTTCTTTAGAAAGTTTAGCCTCAGGCTTTCATGACACTGTTACTATATTATAGGATATAAATAGAACTCCAGTTTCCCTTTTCCCCTCAACCCCTATAAATTCATTTTCAATGAATGAAAAGCATGCAGAGGCACTCAAACATATATCAGGGTTTTGTCAAGTCCTTATTATCAACATGAGAAAAGAATTCCAAATTGGAATCCATTACTTATAGTTCATTTATTTGCTGGTCTAGAAAACATGAATAACCTCATTATAACTCAGCTTTGTGTTACATACACAAGAAATGTTTCATCATTATGATGTAGCAGTTATCTTGGGTAAAAAATGATATTGTTATTTTAGCAGACTGCCTTTCCTCTCTACTTATTAAGTTGTGTTAAAAGTGCATTTCTTACAGAAAATGCCAATGTCTGATTGGATTTTCAGCACACTTAACATTGAACAGACTGCATATTAAATTAACTGAATTTTCCAAGTTGACTTTTCTCTCATTCCATTTATTTTTCTTTTAACTTTAACTTTAGAAATAACTAAGGGTAGACACTTATTACTATCAATGCTCATATGTCTGAATTTTATTTTTTATGTAGTAATTATATCTTTCTTTGCCTGCAGGATTTGGTAGGCCACTATAACCCTACTTGGCAAGATATAATTAACATCCCTATGATCAATTTATAAGCAAGAAATGACACTTACTGGTCCAGAATCACCTCAGCTCCTTCATCCTTTGGATGCCTCTGAAAGGTGTGAACCCACTTTCCTGGTTTTCCAGTGCAATTATGTTGGACTAGTGACAGCGACTTCGTAATGCAGGCTTTAATGGCTGCCTTTCCTTCCCTGCCCCACTATCCCCCACTCCACTCTTGGAGGCTGCAAGGTGATCGTTGTACCAGGATAAGATTCTTGGAAACCCAAAACAACATATTTGCCCTTCAGATCTTCTCACCTGCATGGTTTGGTTGATTCTTGAATTCATATAACATATATTTCAAGTCTCCTTATATCCTTAAAATGGCAGTTTGTACTAGACGTTTTATTAACTAAGAATAATTTTCATTTTGCCATGAATACTTCATTAATGGGCATGCATAGTTCCTATTTTATCATACTGGGCAACATTTTGTCAGATTGACTCACCTTTTGTCAAAATTGATCAGTAGATTTCAGTGGTGTCAGCATGATTATCCATTCATAAAGTCCCCACAAGATTTTTACTTATGATTTTTGGCCTTTCTTGATAATTTTTGCCTAGATTCATTATTTCAGAAATGGTTGCTTAATGGTAGTGTTGTAATTTAATATTCCATATTTTTATTAGCTCTGATTTCTTCATTATTTGAATATCCTGAAATATAATCCATAGAAGAAAAGCAGGATACTCATCCATTTCTCTTTGTTTTTTAATTTTCAGAATCATAATCCAGTACTCTAGCATCCTCGAGAGGTGACCAATGAGTTTTTAGTAAATTCATGAATTTTTATGTGTTTAAGATATTTCAACCCATTACTGTAATTAATCTTTATGATGCTTAATTTTGTACATCTTAGAGCAGTGATAGTACATTTAAATTGGCTCATATATACTTTTACATGATACAACAAATATTGATAATTTCCTTGTTTTGTAGGCTGCCCTGGTGCATCTTTTATATTTCTTTCCTCAGCTCTGGAAATATTTCTTGCCCCAGAACTGGAAATATTTTTTGCCCCAGACTTGGAATTCACCTTTACCCTAAGTCAACCTTTCCCTTACAGTGGAAAATGGTATCTAGAGATCACAAGCTCATTACTAATGGATTTTCAGCACTTCTAAACCTTTTCAGTGGCCAAAGATGAAATATGTTTAGAATTTTTTAAAATGTATTTTTAAAATCCTTCTCTATTTTACTTCCCATTTAACTGTTAATTTTACACACTTGTATATTTATGTTTTGAGCATCCTCTTCATTCCATGTGGAATATTATCCATATTACTCTTTTACCAATCAATACACTTACTGAATTTAGACTGAGGACTTCATCTAAGCCCAGGCATTCCTTTAGGAATCATTAACTGCATCTTATCTTCTAACACTGAGCATGCAATTGTACATATTCATCACTTTTGGGCATGCTGAACAGATAACAATATGGGTGAAAATATTGAGGTTAAGTAAGTTTAAATAACTTTTAAAGTCACTAAAAAAATAAAGTCACTCAAAACAGGCTAAAAAAGAGTCTTAACCTTTCTGATAATACTTTTGTTCCCATTCTAAACATTTCACAACTGGGTTACATATTTCTATATTCAAGAAACCACAAGATAGCAATTGCTATCTTCTGTTTTTTACTAGTTATATCTATAGTTTTCTGCCACTCCTTCTTCTCTCTCTCTTTCCATTCCCTGCCACTTCCAAGATCAGATTTTATTCATCTTGGTTTCTTTCCATAACAGTATCTTATACATTGCACATATTTGATAAAAACATGTTTTACTCAATAGAATTGATTTACTTTCATTTAATACTTTCACTATATAAAAGATAAATATGGTGTTATGTTTCCAATATTAAGGCTGCCTAAATTAAGCTTTCTAAGCCATCTAATATAGTAGAATTACTGCCAGCTTTAGAAGCCCAAAGACCTGAGATTAAATCCCCGTTCAGTTACTGATTAATTGTATGACTTATAAAAGAAAGCTAAGATTCTTAGCCTCATCTAGTCATTGTTGCTGTTTTTTTGTTTGTAAATCTGGAAAAAAATGAAAATTAAGTGTTACAACATATAAAATATCTATAATTTTTCTTCCTAGATACTGAACTTTATAGATCTTAAGACATGCATTTTTTTCACATTTTAACATCACTACAATCTAGATATGCCCACAGCCAGAGTCATCCTAAAACTTCTGTCAGCCAGGAGGCAAGCATCACATAGATTTCAATACTTGGACATTTACACACATGATTGCTATTACTAGTGACATAACTGGACACTCGAAAACCTTGTATATGTTAATCAAAAAATATTCAAGAACAATTTGAGGATGTGATATTATTCCTAGCTATTGTCTTAAAATCTTTCTGTTTATCTTGTAGTCAAAATCATAAAAGGCCAAAAGGGGTCAGTTGCTTAGAGAAAAACCCAGAAAAAATAATGGAGCATCCTTTTCTGAAAGTCTGTCTTCTATCACTCTTGTTGGCTGAGAAAGAACACAAACAAGGATTACCCTGAGAATACTTTAATTGGTTTACTTCCTTAC
This sequence comes from Tolypeutes matacus, assembly GCA_026826555.1. NCBI lineage: Eukaryota > Metazoa > Chordata > Mammalia > Cingulata > Chlamyphoridae > Tolypeutes > Tolypeutes matacus. Next base: position 44,734,383 of record JAKSZT010053929.1, read on the forward strand.
ACGTCCTTTTTGATTTGTGTACAAACGTGATGTATAATAAACACCTAAGCTATATTAAGTCTAAATGAGCCCTATAAATGTGGATAATAGAAAAATATATCTTGTAGGAATGCATTTTTTTTGTTGTTGTTGTTTAATTACAGGGCTTTTTTCTTTGTGGTAGATAATTGTACATTTTACAATCATTGACATCTTAAATTCATGAAATAAGGCAGATAATATATCAGCATCCTCTCTTATTATATGGTATGGCTTGAACCACACTTCAGTATGTATTTGTGTGATGCAGACACATTGCATCATTATCTATTTGTTCTATATTTCTTAATAAATTTTCAGATTTTACGACTATTCTTATATTCCTATGACACAATATCCTATATGCAATGATACTACTTACCTGCATGTTAGTTTTTCAAACAAATGATGCTATTTATTTTTTCTCTAGAGCTATGCATAAAATAATTCCCAAATTTATCTGCTTTGTTATTACAATGGTAAAGCATTATAATAAATTCAAAAGAGGAAACAAAATACAGAAGGTAAATTTAGGAATAATTTTATCCACTAAGATTTATGTTCATTAAATTTTTACTTTGATCTTCAGTCTTTATATTTTTATTTCCTTATTTATTGATATGTTATAAAATTCTTGTCATATGTCACACTGTTTCTAATCATGCTATAAATATCAACACATTTAATTCCAATAGCAACCCTAGGAGGTAAGTATTATTATGATCTACATTTACAGGGTAGGGAATTGATGCCCGGTAAATGAAGTTACTTATCCGAAGACACAGACATGTTGATTGGTGAAGGTGAATGTTCTAAGGTCTGCACATATATTATGTGTACAATTCCTTCAGCAGGATTTGAGAACAACAATTTTTATATTTTCATTTAAACAGATCAGAATTGCTGCTAAATGATAAAGAAATAAGAGAAGAACACTTTCTGTTACTGGTATTATGTTGAAGGACTTCTTCCCTTAAAGAATCTTGAGATTTTATATAAGTGTTTTACCTTCATGTACTTGAGCCTTTCTACGGCTGAAGCAGAATGTTGCTGAGTATCTTAGTTCCATTTGTTTACTAAGGCTTCAATGACATTATTCACTTCGGTTTCAGCGGATCTTAACGCCTCTTTTTCATCTAATTGGCTATATTTTACATTTATTCACTTGTATATTAAAAAGGGAAAATATATGAAAAATGAAAACAAAGTACACACAATGTGCGACAGATAGTAGTTTTCAATCTGAGCGTTTAGAGGTAAAGCTGTCCCTTTATTTGCAGGTGCTGTGCTGGTCGCAGATTGCTTCTTTGCCATGCAACTTAGAATTTAAATGAGTCCCAAACTAAGTATGGTTCCCTCAAGGACAAAACTGAAAATATATAATACGGGTTAAAGATATACATATTATATATGTTTCATAATGACTTTTCTGGAATTAAGAGTGAATGCTTAAAGAAAAGGCAAATTTATTCTCCCTAAGTACAATAATTGTATAAAACGGTAAGTTGATTATATTTAATGAGAAGTCTTTTGCCAAAAAATAGAATTTCATTCTGTTGATCTATTGTTATTATAAATTATATGCTCACCTAACAGGTGATGGAATAATGATTTTATTTTCAATTAGGATGATATTTTAATGTCAAGAAAAAAATAGAATTGTAAGGAATATAGAATTTATTTTAATGTATCTTATAGTTTCTAAAAAATTCAATTTAAAAATGTATAATCATATTTTGTTTATATATGTATGTATAACATAACATACATATTTACTTCCTCTCAATCAAATGCTAGAAATATTATATTTGCTATATAATGTATAGAAACATAATTTTTGAGGTAAAGAGAAATATTATATAATTTGAAATAATGAATTGCATTTTCAGGGCATTTCCAAGGCAGTGATAGTATGGGACTTTTTATACTTAAATTTTCATGAATAAGCCTGTAAAACCTACAGCCCAGACAGACAGTAAATACTGCTTAACTTCTAGTCATATGAACATAAAACTAATCCTAAGGGCCTGTTTATCTCAATTCCTTTTACCTGACACATTATGTAATCTGCCCAGACTTACAGAATGAGAAATAGATAATCTGAATAAGCTTATATCTTTTAAATAAATTAAATCAATAATTAATCTTGAAAATACTAGGCACAGAGTGTTTCACTGGTGAATTCTACAAAACATTAAAGAAGAAATGATACCAATTTATAAAATCTCTTAAAGAAAAAAGGAGAGTGAATACTTTCCAACACGTCCTATAGGACAACATTAGCCTAATATAAATATTAGATGAAGACAGTACAAGAAAGAAAAACTTCAGACCAATATCTCTCATGAACTTTGAAGCAAAAATCCTCAACAAAATTTTAGCAAATCTAAAAACAACAATGTATCAAACAAATTACATGCCAAAATAAAATGGGATTTATTCCTGCAATTCAAGGCTAGTAAAGCATTTGAAAATCAATTAATATAATTCATCACATTAAAAGGCTAAGGAAGAAAAGTTATATGATCTTATCAATCGAAATAGAAAAAGCATTTGAGAAAAACCAACACCCATTGTCAGCAATCTAGGAATAGAGGGGATCATCCTCAACTTGATTAAGAACATCTACAAATACCTATGTCTAGCATCATACTTAATGGCATAATCTGCCAAAACTCACACAATGAGAAATAAATAATCTGAATAGGCCTTTTCCTAAGACCAGTAAATAAGTAAGGATGTTCCCTTTCACCACTTCTATTCAATATCATACTGGAAGTCTTAGCTAATGTGATAAGAAAAGAAAAGAACATAGAATGTGTGAAGATCAAATGATTTTCTATTTAGAAAATCCCACAGAATCCACAAAGAAATCTGAAACTAATCAGTGATTTTACAAGTTTTCAGGATAAAAAGTTAATATGGAAAAGTCAAATACTTTCCTCTGTACCAAGAGTGACCAACACAGTGTGTTTAAAACACAATACCAACTTATTGGCATTCAAAAACGAAATATTAATTTCAAAAATAACAAAATATGTACAAGATTTCTATGTAGAAAACTACAAAACTCTGAAGAAAGAGACCAAAGAAGATCAAAATGAAGCTATTTCATGTTCATCACAGAGAAGACTTAATATTGTCAGTGCTTCACAACTTAATCTATAGATTCAACTTAATCCCAATCAAAATCCCAGCAAATTATTTGTGAATATCAACAAACTTATTCTAAAGTTTATATGGAAAGGCCAAGGAATAGCCTACACAATATTTAAGAAGAACAAACTAGAAGGAATAACACTACTCAAATTCAAGACTTACTATAAAACTAGTGTCATCAGAACAGCATGGAATTGGTGAAAGAAAGACAAAAAGATCAATGGTCAAAATAGAGAGCCTAGAAATAGACCTACACAAAAGATATCAACTGATCTTTGAAAAAGGAGCAAAGACAATTCAATGGAGAAGGATGAACAGGGGAACTCCTAAAAATTCCTAAAACTGGAAAAACTGGACATTGAAAAGCAAAAAATATGTATCCAAATGCAAATATTCTTCTACAAGAAATTAACTCAAAATGGATAATAGATCTAAATGTAAATTGTAAAATGCTGCCCAAACTGTATTTCAGAATAGCCCAAAATATTCCTGTTGTGAAAACTTATGATCTAGACTGTTGATGTTAGTAACTGATCCTATATATCCTTAGAATTTCCTTGTGATTTATCATCAAAACTAGTTTCCTGTTATTCTTTTTTAGAGTGATTTCTTTCATCCATGAAACCCTTTGTTCAGATGAAATTTTAAGTAGATGGCCATTATTAGATATAGATTGAACTGGAGTCATTTAGTGATGAATCAGTCCTGCTTGTATTCTCTTTTCATCTGACCACCAGCAATGATTCAGGTGATCATTGCTCTGTATCACAAAGCTTAAATGAGATGTCTTTTAGATTGTAGGTGCCTGGTTCAGCTATATTTTCACAAATATTATAAAATTATTATTAAAAAGCATTGAAATGGTGTATTACTCAGCCAAAGGGGTGTTGCTGCAAAGTGCCAGAAATCTATTGACTTTTATAAAAAGTATTTCTTTGGGATAAAAGTTTACAGTTACAAGACCCTAAAGACTCCAACTCAAGGTTAATTTCTCACCAAAGTTAGTTGCCACATGTTGAAGCAAGATGGTGGGCAGTCTCTGCCTGGTCTCTTGGGCCTTAGCTATTCAGCTGCTCTGTTGTCTTTGACTGTACCTGCCAGGCAAATGGCTCATCTCTCCCTGGGGCCACAGGATCAAAGTTCTTTCCTATTCCATGTCATGGCAAAGTTCTCACCTCAGGCATCTATGGAACTCTTTCTCTTTTCTTGCGTATCTTCTTCAGTGTATCTTTTTAAGTGAGTGTCCATTTTAAAGCCCACCAAGAAGGTGGGGACTTAACCTGAGCTACACCCCACTGACTTCGTCAAATCAAAGCCCTAATCATAACATAATTTAATCAAAGACATCTTAGCTGACTCTAATACAATCAAAGGGGATCACAACCAGAGTCATAGACCAGTGTACAAACATAATAAATATCTTTTGGGTAGAATTCATAAATAACATAATACTACTACAACTGGGATGTGTCAAAGTAGGAAGCTCCAGGAGTCAGTCCCTCCACCAGAATAACTATTAAATAGACATGAACTGTCTTAATCAACTATCTTAAAATTCCAGGGTCTAGTAGAACACTGTCCAGCATCCAGAGAAGAATGGAAGGAAGAGGTTGGTAAATTATGGTAAATACAAATAAATTGCTCTCTTTGCACCAAACCAGCCCTTACTCTTGCAGTAGGCAGCAGTGGAATCTGACCCTTGGTGCAGCTTTCTGGTGCCAGAAAGGGACATAGAAATCCACTTCCCCAAGATTGGCATGGGCCGAACAGGTTTTTGATTAAAACTTTGGATCACTGTGGACGTAGCACAGAGGACAACCATTGTTCCAGCCCACTCTGAACAAAGGTATCAGAGGAGAATTAAAGGCAGTATGCTTCCTCAGAGCTGCAGAGGACAGTGGAAGGGCTGCATTTGCTGGGCAAATCAATAAAGCAGAGCTTTGAGGAGATGTGGAAGAAGTTCCTGACATGCTTTCTGGCCAATCCCTCATCCTCTCTTCATAGCATTTTGTTACCAGTCAGCACTCCATTGTGAGTCCCTGGCTTTGTCTACCTGGGAAAGGCTTACTTGGGAAACATGTATCTGGCATGTCCCCTTCCAGAATCTGCCCTCTATTCAAAATCAGCTTGAGATAGAAAAGCAGTGTAGGAAACAATTGAGGTGGATGGCCAAGGGGAAAGTCTGACCTAATTAAAGTCCAGTAGTGGGTCACCTGGTAGAGAGAGAAGGTCCGTCTCCCAGGAAGTAGGGGGAGCATTCAAACTCCTGTGAACAGGGGAATTCCTTAAGCCACTAGCAGTCATAAGTGTAGAACAAGACACTGGCTTATAAAAGACAGGAAGGACCTACACTTTGCATTTGCCTTTGGCAGACCTTGCTGGTAAGATTACTGACAAAAAAAAAAAAAAAAAAAAAATCTCCACCATAACACCAGCTGGTTACAAACTCAAGAAACAGATATTTTAGGAAATAAATACCAGAATTAACATTTAAAAAGCATTGAAATGTATAGAGTGCAACAAAAGAGCACAAGACAAATAAAGAAACAAAAAATGGTGGCATCATCAAAAAGAAGGGAACTAAATTCCAGAAAACATTAAAAAGTAAAACTAGATTGTGAATATATCAGACAAAGACTTTTAAAAAATGATATTTGATATGCTTAAGGAGGTAAAAGAAAATACAGAGAGAAAAAAAAGGGAATTATGAAACAATGAATAAACAATATCAGAATCCCAATAAAGAGAAATTTTAGAAAGGAACCCCTCAGAACTAATGGAGTTGAAACCCACAATGACTGAAATGAAAAATTCCCAGGAAGATTTTAACAGTAAATTGGAGCTGAAAATGAATCAGTGAACTTGAAGACAAGAAAATTGAAATGAGTCAGGCTGAGGAACAGAAAGTAAAAAAGAATAATTAAAAATGAAAATTGCCTAGGAGATGTCTGGGGCACCATCAAATGTACCAAAATTTGCATGATGAGAGTCCAAGAAGGAGAAGAATGAAAAAAAAAGAGCAGAAAGAATATTCAAAGAAATAATGATAGAAAACTTCCTGAACTTAGCAAAAGACAAGAATATGATGTCCAGGAATGTCAGAGAAAACTAAATAGGGTAAATATTGAAAACACACACACCACCAAATACTGACCACACTATCAAAGGCAAGGGACAGGGAAAGAATCCTGAAAGCTGCAAGAGAAGAGCAAT
>JAKSZT010053929.1:44741172-44799205 GCA_026826555.1 Tolypeutes matacus
GGCTAAGGGAGTTCATCATCACTAGCCATGCCCTAAAGTTAATGTTAAAGGGAGTTCTTCATACTAAAAGGAAAGAAAGCTGGGACACTAGACTGTAGAAAAAGGTGGCATAAAGAAATAAAGACCTCCAGTAATGGTAACCTTTGGGGCAATTATAAATGTTAATAATATTGTATTATATTTTCTGCTATGCAGCTCCATTTCTTACTTCTTACAGGCATTAAAATACAAATGCATAAAAAGTAATGAAAAATCTATAATTTTGGACATCCAATGGACAAAGATTTAATTTATAACAAGTACAAAAAACAGGAGGATGGTGGAAGGGTATAGGTATAGTATATGTGTGTGCTAATGAAGTTAAATTGGTATGAAATCAAATGATTATTATATATTTAGTATGTTAAATATTAACCCCATAGTATCCTCAAGGAGACTATATGAAAAATGTATTCAGATACAAATGAGAAGGGACTCAATATGGTACACTATAAAAAATATCAAATAAATATGAAAGTAAGCATTAGCAGAAGAATTGAGGGACAAGAAATGCATAAGACTTACAAAGACTAAACAGTAAAATGGCAGAAGAAATTCCTGCACTATCAGTAATGACTTTAAATGTAAATGGATTAAATTCTCAAGTCAAAAGACAAAAACTGGTAAAATGGATTTAAAAAATGCATGACCTAACTATATGCTGTTGACCTAACTATATGCTGTCTATATGCTGTCCAAGATATAAGTAGGTTAAACTGAAAGGATGGGACGAAAAATACCACTTAAGTAGCAACCAAATGAGAGCTGGGGTAGCTATACAAATATGAGATAAAAGAGACTTTAAGTCAAAAATGTTATGAGGGACAATGATGGACATTATAGATGGATGAAAGGGTAAATGCAAAAAGAAGTTGTAACCATTAAACACACACACACACACACACACACACACACCCAACAGCAGAGCCCCAAAATATACAAAGCAAATACTGACAGATTTGAAGGGAGAAATTGATGGTTCTCCCTTAGTAGTAGGAGACTTTAACATATCATTTTCAATAATAGGGGGAACATCTAGACAGAAGTCAATATGGAAATATCAAGACTTGAACAATACTCTAAAGCAACTGGACCTTGAAAACATATATAGAATACTTCTTCCAACAACTGAAAACACAAACTTCTCAAGTGCACATGGATCATTCTCTAGGACAGAACATATTTAGATCACAAAACAAGTCTCAATTTATTTCAAAAATATTGAAATCATACTATATATTTTCTCTTTTCACTGACCATAATGGAATGGAGCTAGAAATCAATAACAGGGGAAAAATGAAAATTCATAAATACTTGGCAATTAAACAACACATTCTTAAACAACAAATTGGTTAGAGAAAACCACAAGGGAAATTAGGTAGCATCTTGAGGTGAATGGAAATGAAAATACATTATAACAAAACTTATGTGATGCAGCAAAGGCAGTGCTGAGAAGGATATTTATAGTTTTAATAGCTTTCATTATAAAAAAAGAGAGTTTTCAAATCAGACACTTAACTTCAAAACTGACAGAACTAGAAAAAGCAGAACAAACTAAACCCAAAGCAAGCAGAAGGAAGGAAATAAAAAAGATTACAATGGAGGTAAATTAAATAGAGAGTGAAAAAGCAACAGAGAAAATCAACATAGCCAAATGTTGGTTCTATGAAAAGATCAGTAAAATAGACAAACCTTTAGCTAGAATGAAAAAAAAAAAAAAAAAGAGGGCACATAAATGACTAAAATCAGAAATGAAATGTGGGACAGTGCTACTGACCCCACTGAAGTACAAATGAGTATGAAAGGATACCGTGAACACTTGTATACCAACAAACTAAATAACCTACATGAAATATACAAAATCCTAGAAACACAAACTACCTACACTGACTGAAAAAGAAATAGAAGACCTCAACAAACCAATAGCTAGTAAAGACATTGAATCACTTATCCAAAAACTCTCAATACAGAAAAGCCCAGAAGCAGATGGCTTCATAGAGGAATTTTACCAAACATTCTAAGAAGAAATAACACAAATCCTGTTCAAACTCTTCCAAAAAAATTGAAGAGGAAGAATTGGATCCCTCCCTAAGTCATACTACATGGCCAACATCATTTTCATACCAAAGTCAAAAAAAAATATCATACAAATAAATTACAGGTCAATACCTCACATGAGTATGGATGCAAAAATCCTCAACAAAATACTAGCAAAACAAATCCAACAGCAGATTAAGAGAATTATAAACCATGATCAAGTGGGATGTATCCCAGTTATGCAAGGGTTGTTCAACGCAAGAAAATGCATTAATGTAATGTACAGCATTAACAGATTGAAGGATAAAAGTCACATGACCATCTCAATTGATGCAGAAATGTCATTTGAGAAAAATGGCAAAATTATTCTTGATAAAAACAATTAGAAAACTAGGAATAGAAACTTCCTCAGCATGATAAAAGACATATATGAAAAACCAACAGCTGACATCATACTTAATGGTGAAAGACTGAGAGCTTTCCTTCTAAGATCAGGAACAAGAGAAGGATGCCCATTGACATGTCACATGTTATTCAACATTGTACTAGAAGTTCTAGCCAGATCAGTTAGGCAAGAAAAAGAAATAAAATGCATCTAAATAGGAAAGGAAGGAGAAAAACTTCCTATTTGCAGATGACATGATCCTATATAAAAACTTTTTGGAAAATCCACAACAAAGCTCCTAGAGCTAACAAATAAATTCAGCAATATGTTTTGGGCTACAACATCAATACTCCGAAAATAAGTAGTCTTTCTATACATTCGTTATGAACATTTGGAAGAAGAAATCAAGAAATATTTCCATTTGCATTAGCAACCAAAAGAATCACAACTCCTGGAATAAATCTAACCAAGGATGTAAATGACTTGTATACAGAAAAAAATTAAGCATTGTTAAAATAAATCAAAGAAGACCTAAATAAATTGAAGGGCACTCTGTGTTCATGAATTGGAAGACTAAATACATTAAGATGTCATTTCTACCCAAAGCAATTTACAGATTCAAAACAATCTCAATCAAAATTTTCACAACCTTCTTTTATAAGCTAAACATTAACTTTATATGGAAAGGGAAGGAGGCCCCAACAGCTAAAGCCATCTTGAAAAGGAAGGATGAGATTGGATGAATCACAGTTCCAATCTTAAAACTTATTACAAAGCCATGGTTACCAAAATAGCATTGTATTGGCACAAGGACAGACATTTAGACCAATGGCATCAGATTGAGAGCTCAGAAATCAACCCTCACATTTATCATCAAATGATGTTTTACAAGGGGACGGAGACCACTTGATTGGCAGAGTACGCTCTTCAACAAATGGTGCTGGGAAAAGTGGATCTCTATTTGTAAAAAAAAAAAAAATGAAGTAGACCCCTACTTCATACCATATGCAAAAGTTAGCTCAAAATGGATAAGAAAACTAAATATAAGAGCCATAGCGATGCGAATATTCTCGCTGTCCTGATTTTGTGATAATCAAGGTAGGCTAGACATTCGCTATATTAGAAACCATGCACGTGTCCCCAGACCTAGTTTTTCTCCTTAGGTCTGGTTTTTAGAATGCTGGTGATAAACTAAACCTGGTTTATTATATGACCATCCTGTATGGGAAAAGACTGTAACTTTGGGTATCTTTGGCCAACCTTAAAAGATATAGCAGGGGGACGGATGTGGTTCGAGTGGTTGGGTACCCATCCCCCTTATGGAGGGACCTGGGTTCGATCCCTGAGACCTCCTGGTAAAAAGGAAAAAGAAAAATATATAATGCGTGTGGCCCTCCAGGCCCCGCGCACTGGCATGCCGCCATGCCCTGCGAGCCACGCAGCAAGATGATGACATAACAGGAGAGTAACACAAGGAAAAGCCAAGAGGAGACGCACTTAAAAACCAGGAACTAAGGTGACGCAGGCAGTAGGATGCCTTTCTTCCACATCGAAGGTTCCAAGGAACAAATCCCAGTGAAGACAGGAGGAGAAGGATGAGAAGAGAGGGCAGGAAACGGACACAGAGAGTTGCCCAGCGAATGGACACAAAAACAGCAAAAATGGGGCAGGGGGGTAAAAATGGATAAAAGTAAATAAATAAATAAATCCTTTAAAAAATGTATAGGGGAGGAAGGTTCAGACTATAGTTGGTAGTAATACTTTGACGATGCTCTTTCATGATTTGTTAACAGATGTTTCACAACAATGCAGGGTGTTTGGGGGGGGTGATGTGTGGGAGGCATGCATGATGTTAGGCATGTTTGTTTTGTAAGTTCACGATATTTACTGAACACTTATAGTTTATGTATGTTCATGTATGAATGATATACTTCAATAAATTAACAATAATTAAAAAAAAAAAATTAAAAAAAAAAAAAAAAAAAAAAGAGCCATAGCGATCAAACTCTTAGAAGAAAACATAGGGAAGCATCCTTTGGCTGTTTGAGATTACTTATGAATTCCAAAAAGAAAAGTTATGTTTGCAAACTAATCTATTCCTCTGGGTGTGATCCCTTTGATTGTATTATATTCAAAGATTTTAAATCTTTGATTTAAGCCCTAAATCAATTTAGGGCTTCTGATTCAACCACATCAGTAGGTCATAACTCAGGTTGAGTCCCCAACCCCTTGGTGGGCTGATACAAATTGGCACACACTCAAGAAGACACACAAGAAGAGAGAAAGAGCTCTGTGATGTTTGATCCTGGGGCCCCGGGGAGAGATGAGCCATTAACCTGATAGTTTGCAGCTAAGAGAACAGAGCAGCTGAACAGCTGAGAAGTCCTGGAAAGAAACGAGCCCTTTGCCAGAGACTGATATAGGGAGCCCTGAGAGACCAGGTAGAGATCATCTGCCATCTTCCTTCAACAGGTGGCAGCTGAATTTGGTGGTACTTTAAGTTGGACTTTCCATGGCCTTGGGACTGTAAGCTTTTACCCCAAATAATACCTCTTATAAGGGCAATAGATTTATGATATTTTGTATCAGCACACCTTTGACAGACTAATACACATCTTTAGACTTTGTGTTAGGCAATGGTTTTTTAGTCTTTGCACTGAAAACTTAAGCAACAAAAGGAAAAAATAGATAATGGGATCCCATCAAAAATGAAACAAAACAAAACAAAACAAAACAAAACTCTTGTGCCTCAAAAGTCTTTATCATGAAAGCAAAAGAATAATATACACAATGGAAAAAATGATTTAGAATCCACATATCTGATAAATGTTTAATATCCAAAATATGTAAAGAACAACAAAACAACCAAGAAACAAAATACCCAATTAAAAATATGAGCAAAATACTTGAATACACTTTTCTCCAAATAAGATGTACAAGTGGCCAAAAAGGTTTGGAGAGGATAAAGAAAAATAGGAACACTCATTTATTGCTTTTGGTAATGTAAAATGTTGCAGCCACTGTGGAGGACAATTTTGCAGTTCCTCAGAAAGTTAAGTGTAAAATTCCTACATAGCCATTTCTGGGTACATACTCCAAAGAATTGAAAGCAAGGACTCAGATATTTGCACACCAATTTCAATTTCATAGTGGCATTATCCACAATTGCCAAAAGATGGAAGCAACTCAAGACTCCATCAACTGATGAATAAATGAAATGTGGTATATACACACACATTACAAAGAATGGAGATCATATATATGCGGCAACATGGATGAACCTTGAAGGCATCATGTTGAGTTAAATAAGCCAGACACTAATGTTCAAATATTGTGTGATCTCACTGATATGAAATAATTAGAATAAGGAAACTCAGAGAGTCAGAATCTAGAAAGTAGCATACAGAGGACAGAGTGGATGTAGGGAATAGGGAATTAAGATTTAAAATATTCAGTTTCTATTTGAAATGGTGGGAATATTTTGGTAATGGATGGAGGTGATTGGTAGCACAATACTGTGAATGTAATTAGCAGCACTGAATTATATATTTGAATGTGGTTAAAAGGTAAAATATTAGGTTGCATATATATATATATATTACTAGAGTAAAGATTTTAAAAGAAAATCCTTGGAACTACACAAAACAAGCAGTGGATGTTACATTAATGATAAGTTAAATTATAAAAATGTGCTTTCAATAACTATTACTACTTACTACACCAATGCAATTTGTTAATAATAGTATGATATATAGAGACCCTCTATTTAATGCAAGATTGTTCTGTAAACCCATAATTTCTCTAGTAAAAAAAGCATTGTGGAGGCACCAGAATTCTGAGGGGAGCAAGAGGGAAGAATGTAAGTAACATGGGGGCATTTTGGGGACATTGGAATTGTCCTGCATGACATTGTAGTAATGGATACATGCCATTATACATTTTGTCAAAACCTGTAAAATTTTGCAGTGCTAAGTGCAAACCGTAATGTAAACAATAGGCCATAGTTAGCAGAATAACTTCAATATTTGCTCGTCAATTGTAACAAATGTACCACACTAATGAAAGATATTGTTAACGGGGGAAAGTGGAAAAGGGAAAAGGGTTGAGGTATATGGGAATCCCCTATTTTTTAAAATATACTTTTTAATTTTTTTTTTTTACAAAAGATACTTAGATTACATAAATGTTACATAAAATATATAGAGATTGCCATATGCCTCACACCCTACCCCTCCCACATTATCCCACATCAACAACATCTTTCACCAGTTTGGTACATTTGTTACAATTGAGGAACACATTTTGGAGCATTGCCACTAAGTGTGGACCATAGGTTACACTGTAGGTTACACTCTCTCCCACACAATTCTGTAGTTATGGCCAGATATATAATCGCTTGTATCTGTCATTGCCATGTCATTCAGGACAATTCCAAGTCCCAAAAATGCACCTATATTACACCTGTTTTTCCCTCTCCCTCCCCTCAGAACCTCCAGTGGCCATTTCCTCCACATGAATGATATAAGTTCTTCCATTGCTAGAATCACAATAAGTCTATAGTTGAATACCAGTAAGTCTACTCTAGTCCATTGTTCATTCCCCAATCCTGAGGATTCTGAGATGTTGATGTCCACTGCACCTCTAACTTAGAGGAGGCTTAGATCCAATGGGGCAGATGGATGGTACCATCTTGCTTGCAGTTTCAGATTCTCTTTGTTCCTTGGGATAGTCATTGTCCATTATCATCTCCTTGTCACATGGCCTGTATCCATCATTGCAAGATCATGCAGTACAATTCCATCATCCCCAAAATGCCCCATGGTCTATGTATTCTATTCCTCCCTTCCCTTCCCCTCAGGACCCATGGTAACTACCAAGCTTCACTCCTTGAAGAACAAGATTCATAGTTACTTGCAACAACATTGAGGGCTTGACATACTGCCCTATCCTCCCCTATTGGACATTGCCTATGCTCCCAAGAGACTCCTGCCCCTCTATTTGAGAACATAGTAGGAATCCCCAGGATGGGAGTTCAACATCTTCCCTCTCATTATGTGGGTCTCCATCCACTGATACAACCCTATGACAAGATGAATACTCACACACAAGATCCCTAGAGGCTAGCCCCAGGTGTGCCCTGTCCATCAGGCCCCCCACATCCAACAACCTAAACCAATAATCCTCCCCTGCGATATTTGCCAAAAGGACATTCCCAATGTTGTAGTTTCAACCACATACCTGCAAACCCCCAGAGTTCACATATTCCCTCCCCCAACCTACCTCCTCCAGTTTCATGGACAGCCAAACTCACCCTCCCCACCCTACCACACTCACAAACCAGCACTGCCCAATTCAATAGCATCACTGCACCACTGTCATGCCCATCCACTGCTCAACTACACCCTTCCACCTTATCATAGATTTTGCCCATATGGGCATTGGCTCATAGCCTTCTTCTCCCTTTCTGTCTCCTAAAAAACTATCTTCCAGACTCTAGCTCTGTGAATCTGCTCAATTTGCTTAATTCATATCACTGAGATCATGTAATATTTGTCCTGCAGTGCCTGACTTGCTTCACTCAACATAAGGTCTTCAAGATTCATCCATGTTATCCTGTGTGTTAAAACTGCATTACTTCTTACAGCTGAGTAATATTTCATTGTATGTATGTACCATATTTTGTTTATCCACTCATCTGTTGATGGGCATTTGGGTTGTTTACAACTTTTTCAATAGTGAATAATGCTTCTATGAACATTGGTGTGCCCTTCTTTCAATTCTTTTGGGTATATACCCAGCAGTGGATTGCTGGATCATATGGCAGTTTGATAGTTAACTTCCCGAGGAACCACCAAACTGCCCTCCACAATGGCAATACCATTCCACATTCCCACCTGCAGTGGATAAGGGTTACCATTACTCCATATCCTCTCCAACACTTGTAGTCCTCTGTTTTTTTAATAGCCTCCAGTCTAATGAGTATAAGATGATATCTCATTGTAGATTTGATTTGCATTACCCTAATAGCTGGTGATGTTGAGCATCTTTTCTTGTGCTTTTTAGCCATCTGTATTTCTTCTTTGGTGAAGTGTTCATTCAAGTTACTTACCCATTTTTTAAATGGGTTGTTTGTCTTTTTATTTTTGAGGTGTAAGATTTCTTTACATATGTAGGATATTAGGCCCCTCTCAGATATATGGTTACCAAACATTTTCTCCCATTGAGCAGCCTGCCTTTTCACTTTCTTGGCAAACGCCTTTGAGGTGCAAACGTTTTTTTTTAATTTTGAGGAGGTCCCATTTATCTATTTTTTCTTTCTTTGCTCATATTTTGAGTGTAAAGTTCATGAAACCATTTCCTAATACAAGGAATCCCCTATATTTTTGATGTAACATTTTGATGTAATCTAAAGTTTCTTCAAAAATAAAAAAAAAAACTAAAAAGCATTGAAATATTAAACAGTTTGTAGTAGGAAAGAGAATATTGATATTTCTGCAGTGGTTTTTGTTTAGAAATTATTTAGCATAATTTGCTCTTTAGTATTCTTTAGTATTGACATATATCAACTTTTTGTATATGTGTAACACATATCTTATTCACACTAGGAAGTTCAGTTCAGGCTTCTTTTCAGAATATATTGCTTCTAGTGCTTTAACTATTCACTGAAAATTCAGTTATTCAGTCAGTTGCACTTAACTGGAGAAACTATAAATTCCTCTTAAATTTGTGCTATAATCTATCATTTCTCTATTATAAAATTAGGGGAGCTTCATAATGTTGTCTTTTTCATTATTAGGTTTATGTTTCTCTAAGAGGTAATACCTTACAGCATATTAACTAAATTTTATGAATAGTTCCAGAATTACTAATTTAAACAAAGCATGGTACTATGGTTGAAATGTAACGTGAGCTCATATTATACTTGTGGTTGCCTCTTGAAACATAATATATTCAGATTAAGTAAGCTTACTACATCATAGAGATATAGAAAGTTATATCCTTCTTATCATTTTGCAAAGAATGACAAAACTCTATCATTTATTTTTCAAAAATTCATTTTTTAAGATTCTTATTAAGTACCTGGGGAACTCTACTATGGATCAGTGATTATTTTGAAATTGCTTCAGTTCTAGAGTGAAGTGTGTATCCTGTTAAGCAACTATAAAAGGTGGGACCTTTTTTCAAGAGATGATGCATTGCCTTCTCATTCTTTTATCTAGTCACTTCAGACTTAATTGCCTCCTAGAATTAGCACTAGCCTTAGAAGGAGTTGTGTTAAGCAACATATGTGGAGTAGGTGTCCTCTAACCAGCACTGCTTGTATTTGTGGTTCATTGTCAAAACTCTTCTTTGTTCTTTAAGGATACTTATATTGATCCTAATATTTAGATAAGATAAATTTATTACTAAATAATATCATTGTATATTTGCTTCTTTTAACATTACTTTGAAAATACATGCCTGGAGATCCAAGAGCTGCTTTTAAAATTAAAATGAGTGAAAATTGTCCTGTAACTATTACTTGGTTTCTATAACCAAGAGATGCATAAATAGGAAATGCTAAAAATTAGTCTTTGGCTTAGGAAAATGACCGATGAGCCTTCCTGATGGAATAGAATGTAGATACAGTTTTCTGCACTACTGGGTAAATGTCCAACACAGCTCCATATTTCAATCTTTACAATATTTTCTACTAGTGTGACATGTAAGGTTACATGCAAATTTTTCCTTTTTTAAAAATCTTAATAAACTCAGGGTTTATTTTCTTTCTTTTAGGTAGCTGGATTAGTTCATTACACCAGCCCTCACAGAATAAACATGCAATACCATTGATGCGTTTTCACAGACAAGTAAATTCTGAGGCTTATGTTTAAGCATACCAAGGAAAAATACCAAAACATTAAGCAAACTATGATCAACTTCCATTTTCCCTGCATTCTCCTCACAGCTTGGCAAGTAGTCCAGTAAGGTTTTGTAAACAAAAATAAAAACTAAACTTTATGTCCATATTTGATTTAAGTTCCTATAGCTCATGAGATTTAGAATTTAGAAAGAGTATCTGGTACTGAGAAATTAGTCTACTAAAACATATATTTGTCCATTGCCAGCACTATCAATATATACAGATCTTAATCTATTTGTGATAAATATTTGTTTAATATCTAAATAAGACAGTACCTTTATTAGAAAATGCTGTACTTTACATCTCAGTAAATATCTATAACCAATTGTAAGGAATGAAATGATCTTCTGAATTATCAGATATTTTAAGGAACATAATGGCTTTATTTTGCTTATTTTTTGTGTATAATTATTTTAGAAATCTACATAATATATATCTTTTTAAATTTAGGGTCCATAGATAGTCTATCTCAAAGACACTTCTGAAACAAAATGTAATAAATTTTAATAGATACCAATGTGAAAATGAGTAAATCTATCTCTAGGGTTAAGCAGATTTTTTTTTTTTTGATGTGTACACACAATTTAATAACAATACATTTGCCATATTACCACCATTGAGTGTAAAGTCAGTTAGACAAGAGAATTTCACAAGTGCAACAAACATTCTGTAGTATGTCAAGCGTGTCTATAACGTCTGACCAAACCATCTTGCTCATAAATCACTAATCACCTCCAATACAGGTAACGTCTTGTTTAACATTTGTGAATCTTACAGAGAAAATAAACATACTATACACATTTAAAGTCTTCATTTGCTTTTGGATTAACATTTTAAATAAATACTTCTATTTCAAGATGACAATTAAAAATTATTCTAATAACAGCAAAATATATAATCCTGCGATTAAAAAGGAGTTAAACTGAAATCCATAATTAAGTTATTCACATGTTTATTTATAAGTATAATTCTAAAATAAACACTACTTCTATACAGCTCTGTTAAGATGATTTTAGCTTTGGTTTAAACACATACACATTTTCAATTGTGGGGGGCATTATAATGCTATATTCCATACACTTTTCTGAAAGCTTTCTTTAACAGTTAACCAGCCCTAGAAATCAAAATACTAGACCTGTCCACAAAGCAGGCAGGAAAAGTTAAATTAATTGGGGTAAATAGCACTCTCATATAACACCAAACAATTCTGCAGCAATTGGAAGTACTTCAGGTTTGGCGTGCTTTTTCCTTTTTCTTTATTTCCAAAGAACTTCCAGATTACATAAAAGTTATATAGAAAATATAGGGGATTCCCGTATACTCCACCTCCTTTTCCTCTCAAACTTTGCTCTATTAACAACATCTTTCATTAGTGAGTTACATTTGTTACAAATGATGAACAAATATTGAAGCTATGCTGCTAACCATGGTCTATAGTTTACATTATGTTTTGCAGTTCGCACAGTACAATTTTATAGGTTTTGACAAAATGTATAATGGCCTGTATTCATAATTGCAATTCATGCAGAACAATTCCAGTGTCTCTAAAATGACGCTGTTACACCTATTCTTCCCTCTCTCTCCACTCAGAACTCCTGGTGATCACTCTCTTTATATCAAAGTTACAAATTCTGCCACTACAATAATAATAATAAGTCTACTTAGGTCCATAGTTGCATTCCTCCCATTTGTTTGTTCATTCCTCAGTCTTGAGGATTTTGGGATGGTGATGATGCCCACTCTGCTTCTGATGAAGAGGGGACTTAGATCCCATCGGGCAGATAGATGGAACTGTTTTGCTTGCAGTGTATATACTTTCTTCTTTTGGGGATGGGTGTTTTCCATCATCTTCATCTTGTTAGTTGTCCTGGGGGTCAAATCTTTGACTCATAGAGGTTTCTATAATGATTGTTTTATTAGGTGGTCATCTGCATGCTCTACCACATACCAGCAATGAAAAAGTTTTTTTCTTTATAGTCATTGAAACATTATGCAAGATGAAAGCAGTATCTTAACAAAGCATTTTAAAATAAAACCTTGATAAGATGAGGTTTTTATATTTTAGCTTAAAAAAGACTATTTCTTATTCCTTCTAAATGAAATTTACCATATAATTTAAAATTTATATGTAAGAGCGGAGGGCAAAATATTTGTACAGTGATTTAATGTAGATTTTTTAATACTTTGTTGTTTGAGCTTGTAAAATTCTATAGATGATATATTATTATGTACCAGTGTTGTTTGGCTTTTTGCATGTTCTAGACAAAGGGGAGAGGGAAACATATTTAGTTCTTGAGCATAAAGACTCAAAGAAAATCCATACGTATCTTGTAACATGTTTTATAAAATAACTCCTTATTTCCTCTTTTGAGTTAATCAATACCCTCACCTGAAACCTTGTATTAGCACTAACTCCCTATGGCAGATAAGCTTTTATCTTTGCTGCCATTGATAGAGACTTTATTGCTATTAGAAACAACCTCAGGCAAATACTCCAAAATCTATTCAGAGACATGGTCTTCTCTGATTTAAGGATTTTATTACATGCATGCAACAGAATTATTGTTAATATGCTTAGTCACTTTGACTTTTCCTTGCCATTGTCACGTTGGCAGTGTTGCTGATCACAATGGTGGAAACATCTAATTTTTCTGGTATATCTATTTTTAAAGGGCTTGCACAGATATATTTTTTAATATTTCATAAAACATAATCTCAGCTAATATGTTTATACAATGTTATTTCTATGTCATCAGCTTCATAAAGAAACTATAACCAGGTTCCGTTAGAACATTTTACTTTAATTTTTGTCTTAACCTATAATGTGGTTTTTTAAATAATTAGCATCTAGGAGATTCACAAAATTTAATCAGAGAACTGCAAGTTCATTCAGCCTTGACAAATTATTTTTTTCTTTTTTTCCCCCAGTACATTGTAACAGTCAGATCAGCCATCAATTTCTGAAGTGCACTTCTCCTGTGGGATCAGATGTCTTAGCAAGTATGTCCAATCTGTCAGCAACTTGAACCTGTTGATATTAAAATCTATATTCCCCAGTTCATTGGCACTGCTTCAAGTATCCTGTTATTTGTGACACTGCCCTGACATTTACTATGTCACAAACACTATAGTCTCCTAAAATAATCTTAAGGGAAAGGTACTTAAGTGGGGGCAATCCTATGGAAAAAGTAGAGCTCATGCTTACCTTTCTCTCTCCAAATGCATCTCTGCTACTCATTGTAAATTCTTTGCTTCACACTATTTTTGCTTTCTTCAGAAAGAATCCCTTGTTTCTGTCAGCAAATGTCATAAAATACACAGTACATTTCAAGTTTGTCAAATTGCTTCAAATAAAGGGAAGCAGTATATCAAAAGTTACCACAGGATGCACCTGGTATTTTCATCTCCCTACAAGCCAACCCAAAGGAACAATAGTTTCACACTTATGTTGCATAGATCAAGTAACTCCCTAGAAATATTGTACCATCCCTAAGAAGAGACCCTAGATAGTATATGAAAATAGTATTTCAAGAAATACCATTAAACAGATCACTTACGTTAACCCTCAAAAAGGTGTGTGTAAATCAGTGAATGAGACAAGTTGTGCTTAAGGTTGTGTCTTGTTGAATCATTGATAACAAAGAAAGCAGAGAAAAGATACAAAGAAATTAGTTGGCTCTCTGATCCCATGGAAGCCATTCAAATTTTGAGAAGTTGGATAAGGAAAGTAGGCAAGAATATAATAATTATTCCTATAAATTTTAATTGAACCTATTTCTTATAACATATTTCTCAACTTCCATCAGCAATACAGAAAACTTTTGGTTGAAAATTTTCAGGAAATATAGGTCTGTTTTATGGACATACTTGTTGGATATATTACATTTTCATAAATCCAAAAATAAGAACTGGACGAACCTTGTAATTCAAAACATCTGAAAACAAGCAGATTTTTCAACACTAACCATATTTTTTTTTACAAAAGATGAAAGACTGAAAGAGAGTCTAATTCAAATTTTATGGATTTATGTAATATTGTTTCTGGGTGACTATTTAGAAATTATCTAGTTCTTATCTTTGGGTATTTGGAGGGTAGATATGTATATTTTAAAGTGAGTGTGTGTGTCTCACAGGGGAATATTAATATTGAGAAGACTGGGATATTCTCCAATTGCAGGCTGGTTGAGTACAGAAAACAGGCAGGATATAGAAGAAAGAAAAATGTTCAGAATTTCAACTAATTGAATTGAAATAGGAGCTTAAAGTCATAGGTATTCATGAAATCCTAAGGCCCAAGGGACTGTTTTGCAACACAGATCTAGATATAGCACAGTCTGGGATTTGGAAACAATTCTATGTAGATATCAGTGGTAAGAAAGAGCTACTTAACAGCATAATCCAATATATTTTGCACATAGTATTCCCAAACAACTAGGTTAAAAGTTGCATTGTTCTTGACTGCGGCCAAATTTTTGGGTCTAAACCTTCTTTCACAAAAGCCAAAATGTTCTTTTTGTTTGTTTGTTTTTTCACCACATCTGAACACTGCTGTTCTAATGTTTTGTTGCATGTATGGTTGTTCACTTTTTGCAGTTTGTCAAATTACAAATTTTGCTTTTGGTTCTTAGACCAAATTCTATAAGCTACATTCAAAGGTTATTTCTTAAAATGAAGCTAATAGTATTGGTCTTGTTTACTTTCTGTATTCTTCATCCTTGGAACAGGAATTGCCGTCTGTTCAGGGAGTCTGGACCCCATTAAAGAGAAATATTGTAAAGATCGAAATTCCTGGCACAGAGATACCTGTAGAACTTTATTTCTTGCTATTCCCCTATGCAAAATCAAAATAAAACAAATCATAACCAGCTGCTTTGTTCTATCATTGTTTTTGCAGAGCCAAACATTTTAGGTAAAGCTAGTGAAAAAATAATACTTTACTAATATTGAGTATATCTGGTTTATTTTCCAAATTATCTCCCTTTACATTAATGGACTTTGTGTATACCAAATATATTTTAATCAGTTTGCTAACACCAAACACTTAAAATAACAGAAACAAGCAAAAACCTCACGGTCAGTGGATACCTAATCAGATAAAACAACAAAAATAGGAAAATGATTCCAAGAATTATAATGGCAATGATATTAATCCACTGAGTTCAATTAGTACCAGATAAATCTATGAATGCTTCATAATATTGCAGGCTTCCAATAAGCAAATTCAGAGACGCTAAAAGCAAAACAAAACATTTCATAATAATAAGCTATAAATCTGAAACTGTGTTACAACCCATTCTGAATCCAACATAATCTATATGAAATTCCATAATCATGTAATACAAACTAGTAACATATTATCTAAATCCAAGCCACTTTTGGAAGAATATATCATCAAATCCAACCCAATCCCCTCCTTTAAAATTCTTTTGGAAAGGCTGGGTCAAGGTATTTCTAGGTAAATATTACATAATAGTTATAAAATATTAAAATAATGTCAAATATAAATATACCAAGCACCTATCCCTTATTTCTCAGTTTATGAAGTTGCATATCTCAATCAAAGAAAAAAACTAAAATTATAGGTATTTTAGAGAAAACTCTAGGACTTTAAAGACCAACAATAAAATTCATGTATTAGAATCCTCATCACTTGAATTAAGATTAAAAATTAGAATAAAATCATATTCTAATAAAAACCAATATGCATTATTACTTTTATTGTGAAATTCATCCACATTTCTTGGGTTATTTTATTGAAAGAAAACTATTTCCAAATTTACTCATTCAAATAAAAACAAAATATTATCTTTGATCATCCATGGGTATTGGTTCAACTGATATATATATTTTTGGTAATTCAATTTCATTATATATTATAACATTTTAATGTTGAGTTGAAATAGCTATCTAACTGAATTTTAATTCCATGTCTAGAACTATAATCTCTTTCTTGTTTCTAACTTTTTTTTCTTCTCCTTTTTTAACAACTTCTCATGGAGTGTATGTTTATTTGTGTGTATGTGTGTGTGTATTTCATGAAATGGCTCTCACATCCATACTGCCATTTTCTTGCTGTATGACTTTATCAAATTATATAATCTCTTTATGCCTCATTTCCATCATCCATAAAACAGGGTTATTAATAATACCTACTTGTGACAGTTTGAAGGTTTTTGTGGATTCCAGAAGAGAGCATGTTCTTGAAGCTAATCCATTTCTGAGGGGGTGTGGGACCCTTTGATTGGATGGGATTCATTTAGGGGTACTCTGGATTGCTTCAGTGAGACATGATCCAGGGTAGTTCTTTATCTTCTTTCTGGAGTCCTTCATGAATGGAGTCCTGAATGCACAGGGACACATAGAAAAAAGTAGCAGGGATAGAGAAATTCCGAGAGGCTGAAAGAGTAGACCTTGAGGCCAGAGGCTAGGATCAGTAGAACACAGAAGCATGCAAAGAGGTCCCCGAGAGGCTGAGAGAGAGGTTTGGAGGAGAGGGGAGAGATCAGGCATAAGCCTGATTACCCACAGCTGAGTTTGTGGAGCATGTAAGCCTGCAGGAGTAGAGAGACCCAGATTGGCAGAACTGCTATTGTGTCTTGCCACATGGAAGGAATCCAGGATCACCTGCAGTGACCTTTGGTGAGACAGCATCTCTGCTGATGCTTTGATTTGGACATTTTCACAGGCTCAGGATTGTAAGCTTTTAACTTAATAAATTTCCATTATAAAAGTCAACCTATTTCTGGTATATTGTACCCAGTAGCTTTTAGCAAACTAAAACACTACTTCATGTGGTCAGAGTGATGATTATATAAGTTGACCTTTAATTTACAAGCATCTATGCCTCTCAAAAGTACATATAAAATGTGAACTTTCTATATGTCTTTCCATATTCTATTTATTTTTAAATTTTTCACTTTTTCTTAACTTTATTGCAGATACTCCCATTCCCCTTACTTCTATAGCCAGCTATTCTATAGCTGTTTAAAATACTGATCTCAATGTTCTTCAATTCATTTTTGTTTAGGGTGCATACATTTTAAAAATTTATTCAATGGTATTGCACCTTTTATCTCATTCTCTTTCATACTTTTTCACTCAGCATTATGTTTTCATAATCTTTCCAGGTTGCCTCATTTGTATTTACTCTGTTGCTTCCAACTTCTCCATTCTACTGGAGTGCTTCCCCCACATAACTATCCTATACCCTAGATGTGGATACCTTAAACCCCCTTAATTTCTTGCCACCAGAAATGATGCTAAAATGAACATCCTTTGATGTTTATTTTTTATAAGAATTTCTTTAGGATATACCTGCAATTAAAATTATGGGGTCATGGAGAATGCTTGCACTTAATTTGACTAGCGTCAAATTGTTTTTCTGAATGTCTGTGACTGTCACACCCCTTCTAAGTATGCATGAAGATTTCTATCTCCCCACATTCTTGCCAACACTTGTCATTATTTGACTTAATTTTTGTAAATTGAGTAGTTCTAAGGTTTTATTTCTTTCTTTAATTTGAATTGAAAATGCTTTCATTGCATTTGATTACTAATAAGTGTGAACATGTTTTCAATTCTTTATGATCCTTTGGAATATAGTTTTTGTAGTCATGTCCTTTCAATTCTTTATTATAAAATTTCAATTCTTTATTGCAAAATTACTGAATAAGATGTAATTAACTGAGACCTGGATAGACTTTAGGTGAAAAATACTGTCTCTCTAAGTACAGGGCTGGTTCCTTCATCTTCCCACTAAGGTCATTAGACTCTTCATATATCTTTACTCATGACTAAATGAATCATATATCAGGTGAGAGAATGGATAAAATCTGTTCTACATTGATTAACAATGTCCACAAATTTTCTTTTTCATCACTTGATTTTTAGCTATTTAGGAAACAAATAACTGCTTATTATATTTTGATTTAGTTATCGAAAACATAAAATTACAGGGTTCTCATATATGACCCTATTATTAACAAGTTACATAGGTGTGATATATTTGTTACAGTTGACAACAACACAGTTTTATACTCTCACTATTAACTAGAGTCTATGGTTTAACTTTGTGTTATATAGATACAGAATTTTTTAAAATTTTATTCTAACATATAAATAACTTAAATTTTCTACCATTTACCTTATTGAAACATATAATTCAGTGCTGTTAATTATGTTCAATGTTGTGCTACCTTCACCACTATCCACTACCAAAACTTTTCCATTTTTTCAAATAAAACTCAGTACATTTTAAGCCTGAACTCCTTATTTCCTCATCCCACCTCATCCCGTGTTAACCTATATGCTACATTCTGACTCTATGAGTTTGCTTATTCTAACTATTTCTTATCAGCGAAATAATACAATATTTATTCTTTTGTGTTTGGCTTATTTCACTCAATATGATATCTTAAAGGTTCATCCATACTGTCACATGGATCAGAACTTAATTTGTACTTATGTTGGAATAGTCACACAATAATATTCCACTGTGTGAATGTATCACATTTTGCCTATCCATTCCACATTTGGGTATACACCCAAAAGAATTGAAAGCAGGGACTCAAACAGATATTTGCACACTAATGGTCATTGCAGCATTATTCAGAATTGCTAAAAGATGTAAGCAAACCAAGTGTCTATCAACTGTGGAATGGATAAAGAGATTGGTTTTAAAATGGTTTAGTCTTGAATCTTCACTTTTTGTGGTTTAAATTCTTTAAAGAAAAGCATTATTTCTAATCATAAGTTTCTGCTCAAAGAGTTGAAAACTGTTGGATATTTCCTTCAATGGTTTTCAGGTTTTATACACTCATTTAACATTTAGAATTTAAAAATCTATTGTATTGAAATTCAATGCCCATACTTAAGGTCATTTAGTTTTATAAACAAATGCAACTAAAAAATTAGAAAAGCATTGCCAACAAATTTTACTAAACTGCATGCCATAAATATGTAGACATTCAATTTAAAGATTGATGATACCTACCTGCACATGCAGACACACATGTAAACACATACAAAGAAGAAATAAAAGAAATACTGGAAATAGAAATATATAGGACAATTTAATATTTAAAATAAATCTTTTTTATCTTTAGTTTTTCATAATATCAAATATTAACTGATAATATTAAGAAGGAAGAATTAGATACATTATATCCCTGGAATCTAAAAATTAGGTAAATATAAATTTTAAAATACAGAATAATAAAAGTGATTAACCTAACGGTACTCTATTTCCATCACTATATATCAATATATATACAGGAAGAAATCTTAATTGTTTATGTAGATTTTATTTCCATTGGAAGAATTTTTACTCAGTGTACAATTTTATTTATTATAGGTTGGCTTAAATAAGAATTTGAATGTCAACTATTAAGAAAGAAAATGGGTTCCTCTTAAATCTCCTAGTTTTTTCTTTGTTTTTTTTTTTCTTTCTTTCTTATTTTTAAAGGAGCTTTAGATTATATAAATGTTACATTGAAAATATAGGGGATTTCCATATTCCCACCCCTTTCCCTTCCCACACTTCCCCACATTAACAACATCTTTCATTAGTATGGTACATTTGTTACAATTGATGAACACATATTGGAGCATTGCTACTAACCATGGTCTGTAGTTTACATTATATTTTACACTTTGCATTGCATAATTTTATAGGTTTTGACAAATTGTATAATGGCTTGTATCCATCATTGCAATATCATACAGAACAATATCTCTCCATCCCCTCAGAACCTCTGATGACCACTGTCTTCATATCAATGTTACAAGTTCTTCCATCACTAGAACAATAATAAGTCTAATTTAGTCCATAATTGCATTCTCTCCTTATGTTTGTTCCTCAATGTTGAGGATTTTGGGATGGTTATGCCCATTCTGCTTCTGATTGAGAGGGAGTTTAGAGCTCATGGGGCAGATGGATGGAACTGTCTTGCTTGCAGTTGCATATACTCTTTGCTTCTTGGGATGGGCATTGTCCATCATCATCATTTTGTTAGTTGTCCTGGGTGAGTCTGATGAACAGGAGAGTAGGTGTTGGCTGCAACTCTGCTGATATTCAGGGCTCAACCGGCATATGAAGAGCCAGAAGATTTAAGTATCTGGGACTTATATTTAATTTAATACTAATGATAGTTTCAAATAAATGGGGCAGAAGACCATATGTAGGAAAATTATAATTGAGTCTAACTCTGATACATTGGGGAAGATGGGTTATCATATATAGCAAGTAAGGCCTACTGACAGGATGCCAATTTCCTGGGTTGTCTGCCCTGCCTATAGTGTCTAGATGTCTTTAGAGCCCTCAGAAGCACCCCTACTTGAGGCACTGTCTACTGTGGCAGACGGTGAGATCTTCCTGAGATGTGCATAAGTGTAACCTCTAGAATGACCTCCCAACTCTCTTTGAAATCTCTTAACCATAAAAACTCATTTGCATTTAATACTTCCCCCTTTGGTTTATGTCTTTATGCAAATGCATTGTTAGCTGGTGCTTTGTATGAGTGCCAGGGAGGCTCATTCCCAGGAGTCATGTCCCATGTTGGGGGAAAGGCAATGAATTTATATCCTTAGTTTGGCATACAGAGTGGCCACATTTGAGCAACAAGGAGGCCCTCAGTAGGTAACTCTTAGGCAATATATATTACCAGGCCAGGCTTTAATTTCACAAGGATAAGCGTCATAAGTAAAAGCATCAAGGGCCTGGTGCATTGGTCCACCCTCTTCTGCTAGGTACTGCCTGCCCATGTGTTCCAGAGAGCCTTGCCACTCTATGATAGAATGTAGCAGGGCTCACCAGGATGAGAATTCAATATTCTGTTGGTTATTCTGTTCATCTCCACCTACTAAGACAATACCTTATGATGATATGAACACACTCATACTCCATAGAGGCATACCCCAGGCATATCCCTCCACATACATACCCCCACCACTGACACCCTGGACCATTTATCCTTCCCTACCATAGCTGCAACCTCACTGCAACCCAAAACCTCCCAAAACAAAGCCATAATAAAATAAAAAGAAAATAAAATAACCATATTTTGCTTAATTGCATTGTGCCTTTCATCACTGTAAGACCTGTTATCTTTTAAGTATATTGACAACTTTTTCTGTATGTTCTCCCAGTGTCTTTTTTTCCACTTTGTTTTCTGAGAAGTTTTAGGTTACAGGAAATTTGGGGTCAACAATGTTTTTGCTTTTAATGAATGGACTTTGTGACAACCAGGGATTAAGACCATGAAAGTAAGAGAAAAATGATACATGAGATATAAGTGTAAGGAAGATTTAATTTACTCCTGTTTAGTATTAGAATTATGATATTTTCTGGGGTCTTTGCTTTGAATAAACCTGTCATTTCCTTTTAAACATTCATAGAAAAATTTTTTTTTAATTATGCAATGGTGAAATCACGTAGATAACCATATTATTCAGTCTTTTTTTCACCATTTAATGACAGGAGGGTTTAGCAACAGAAATATGTGCATGAGTCTAATAAATATTTCTATATAATAAAAATTAGAAACATTAAATGATACTTTTTCCTCATGAATATATCCAGGTTCCATTATGTTATTTTAACTTTGATTTTATTAATAAAGAATTTGTAGGTTTACAACAAAACCAGGCACAAAGTACATAGCTCCAATATATCCCCCACACTCAGTTTTTCCTATTATTAATACTATGCATTAGAGTGATATTTTGTGACTAATGATGAAATAATGTTATTGTAATTATACTATTAACTATTGTCCTTAGATTACAGTATGATTCATGTTTTTGTATTGTACATTTCTATAACAAAAATTTTATTCTTACAATACATATGCAACCAAAAAATATCCCGTTTTAATCACTTTCGAATATACAATTCAGTGGTGTTAATTATGTTAACAATGTTGTGCTACCATCAATACCAGAATTACCAAAACATTTCATCACCCAAAACAGAAATTCTGTGCCAATTAAGCATTAACTTCCTATTCCCTATTTCCACTATGGTCCCTGGTAACCTGCATTCTAGCTTCTAACTCTAGTTATTTCATATAATTGAGATCATACAATATTTTTCTCTTGATGTCTGACATATTTCACTCATTGTGATGTCTTCAAGGTTCATCCATTTTGTAGTATGTATCAGAACTTTATTCATTTTTACAGCTGAATAATATGCCACTGAATGTATATGCCACATTTTGTATATCCATTCATTAGTTTATGGACACCTGTATTGGTTCAATCTTTTGGCAATTGTGAATAATGATGTTATGAATATCTGTACGCAAATATCTGTTTGAGACTTTGCTCAATTATCTGGGTTATAAACCTAGATGTGAGATCGCAGATTCATATAATAACTCTATGAGGAGCCTACAAATTGTTTTCTACAATGGCTGCACTATTGTACATTTCCACAAATAATGAATTAGTGTTCCTATTGTTCCACATTTCTCCAACTCTTGTTATTTTCTGTTTGTTTGTTTTTTTTAGTAGACATCCTAGTGGGTGTGAAATAGTATCTCATGTTTTCCATTTTGCATTTGCCTAATAACTAATGATTTTAACATCTATTCATCGTCTTATTGGCCATTTGAATATCTTCTTTAGAGATATATCTATTCAAGTCTTATTTTCACATTTTTAAAATGGGTGGTTTATCTATTTGTTGTTGAGTTATAGGGTTTCTTTGTATGTCGTGGATATTAAACCCTTTTCTGATACATGATTTGCTAATATTTTCACCTGTCCTGTTGATTGTCTTACTTTTATAATGATATTCCTTGATGCACATAAGTCTTTTATTTTTATGAAATCCCATTTATCTATTTTTGTTGTTGTTCATACTTTTGGTGTAAAATCTAATAAACCATTGCCTAACACAAGATCCTGAAGATGTCTGCCTATGTTTTCTTCCAGGAGTTTTATAGTTTTAGTTCCCATATTTAGGTCTTTGGTCCATTTTGAGTTAATTTTTGTATGTGGTATGAGGTAGGGTTCCATATCATTCTTCTTAATATGGACACCAGTTTTCCTAGCACCATTTGTTGAAGACACTATTTTCCCCCATTAAGTGGACACAGCACTTTTTTCAAAAATCATTTGTCCATAAATATTAGGGTTTATTTCTAAACTCTCAATTCAATTCCATTGATCTACATGTCTATCTTTGTTCCAGTTATATGCTGTTTTGATTACTCTGGCTTTGGAATAAGTTTTAAAATCAGAAAGTTAGAGACCTCCAATTTCATTTTTCTTTTTCAAGATGGCTTTGGCTATTTAAGGCTCCTTATATTTCCATATAAATTTTATGATTGGCTTTTCCATTTCTGCAAAGAAGACGATTGGAATTTCTATTTGGATTGTGTGGAATCTGTAAATAAAGTTGGGTAGAATTGATATCTTAAAATATTTAGTTTTCCAATCTATTGACATGAAATGTCCTTCCATTTATATTTAGGTCTTCCTTGGTTTCTGTGTACAAGTCCTTTACATCCTTGTTTCAATTAATTGCTAGATATTTGATTTGTTTAGTTGCTTTTGTAAAGTGAATTTTTTTCTTTATTTCTTTTTCAGATTGTTCATTACTAGTGTAGAGAAATACTACAGATTTTTAAAAAATCTTGTGCCCTACGACTTGCTCAATTTATTTAATAGCTCTACTTGAATTTTTTGTGAATTTTTCAGGATTTTCTATATATAGGATCATGTCATTTGCAAATAGGCAAAACTTTACTACTTTCTTTTCAGTTTGGATGACTCAATCCTTCTTTTTCCCTAATTGCTCTGTTCAGAACTTCCATACAATATTGAAATACAGTGGTAAGAGTAAGTATCCTTGTCTTGTTCCTGATCTTAGAGGGAAAGTTTTTAGTGTTTCATCATTGAATATGATGTTAGCTGTGGGTTTTTTATACATGCCTTTATCATGTTGAAGAAGTTTACTTTTTTTTTTAAATCAAGAATGGGTGTTGGGAGAAATCTCAATTGATCATGTACATTTCTTTTATGTGCTCTTGGATTCAGTTAGCTAGTATTTAGTTGAGGATTATTGCACCTAAGTAATATTGGTATGTAATATTTTTTATTCATGGTATCTCTATCTGGCTTTGGTATAAAGGTAATGCTAGCCATATAGAATGAGTTAGGCAGTGTTACCTCCACTTTCTTGGAAGAGTTTGAACAGAATTTATGTTAATTCTGCTTAGAATATTTGGTGAAGGTTACCAGTAAAGTCATTTGGTCCTGGGCTTTTCTTTGTTGGCAGGTTTTTGATTACTGGTACAATTTTTTCACTAGTTATTGGACTATTGAGATCCTCTATTTTTTCTTGAGTCAGTGTGGTTCTTTTTGTCTGTGTGCTTTTCTAGGAATTTGTCCATATCATCTAAGTCATCCAGTATGTTGGTATAGTGTTGCTCATAGTATCCTTTTAATCTTTGTTATTTCTGTGTTGTCAGTAGTAATGTCCCCCCTTTAATTACTGATTTTAGTTATTTGTGTTCTATGTCTTTTAATGTTTGTCAGTTTAGCTAAAGGTTTCTTTTTTATTGGTCTTTTCAAAGAATCAACTTTTGGTTTCATTGATTCTCTCTAATGCTTTAATTTTTTTCCATTTCATTTACATCCTTTCTAATCTCTGTTATTTCCTTCCTTCTATGCTCTTTGGGTTAGTTTTATCTTCTTTTTCCAGACCTTCCTGCCATGCAGCTAGGTTTCTGTCTTGAAATCTTTTTTCTTTTTAATATGAGCATTTATAGCTATAAATTTCCCTCTCAACACTGCCTTTGCTGCAGTGCATAAGTTTCAGTATGTTGTTTTTTCATTACCATTTGCTTCAAGGTATTTCCTAATTGCCCTTGTTATTACTTCTTGGTCCATTGATGGATTAAAAGGCTGTTGTTTAATTTCCATATATTTGTGTATTTTCCAGTTCTTTGCCTATTATTGATTTCTATCTTCATTATATTGTTGTCAGAGAAGATACATAGTTTCATTTCAAAGTTTTTATATTTTTTGAGACTTGTTTTGTGACCAAACATATGATCCATCTTGGAGAATGATCCAAGTGCTGTAGAGAAGTACTTTTGGGGGAAGTGTTCTATGTATATCCATTAGGTCTAGTTTGTTCAAGTCTTCTATTTCTTTACAGATATTCGGTCTAGATATCCTATCCATTATCGAGAGTGGTGTATTGAAATCTCCTATTATTAATGTAAAACTGGGTATTTTTCCCTTCAAATCTGTCAATATTTGCTTCATATATCTGGAACTTAAATGTTAGATTCATATATATTTAGAATTGTTAGGTTTTCTTGTTGAATTGAGTCATTTATCAGTATATAGCATCCTTCTCTGTCCCTTATAAAAGCTGTTAACCTTAAAATCCATTTTATCTGATATTAGTATAACTAGCTCTCTTTTGGTTACACTTGCATGGAATATTTCTTTCATTTGCCTGAGCCTTGATTTTCTCCTCTGTAAGATAGGGAAAATATTGTTTGAATAATTATTTGGAAGATAAGGGAAATAACATATTAAAGTGCTAAGTCTATTATATATATATAAGTTTATTATATACATATAAGTTTATTTTATATATAAGTCTATTATATATATATATAAGTCTATTATATATATATATAATGGCTACAGTTTCATAGGGGTTCAATAAGTAAAATGTTCTCATTAAGATTAAAAATCTTCATGAGTTCCCTCTCTTTTACAAGATTCCACACTTCTGAAGAGCAGTAACTGCAATTCATTTTTAATCTGCCACAGTATTTGCCAATTAATTTTTTGTTGTTGTTGTTAAATTTTATGAATTCTATGGAATTGAAAGTTATTTTATATTCTATCAATCTGCTTTCTTTTATTTAGTCCAGCAGACTCTCTGGTATTTATAAGTATTTAAATGGAAATCTGCCCTACTTTAAATTGTTTCTCACAATTTTGAGAATTACACTTTTGTATAACAATATGTGTGCCTATGTATATTTTATTTATTCCCTGAAAAAAATAACATTTTGATACTTTTAAAAAAGTAAACTTTAATAATTTTATTTCTTGACTAATTTGCACTGACAAGAAATAAATTCCTTTCTTATAATGCTTAAACAAGAGCAGAATAATTATATTATTAAAATTACTTACAAAATTTAAATGTTGGAAATTTATAGTTTATCATAGTCAGAAGATTATTTAATTGAATAATTCTGCCTGAATCAGAAAAAAATTGGCTTTCTCTGTCAGGCTGATATTTCCTGCCATCATTTAGCCAAATGATTTTTGAAAGGACTAATTGTGTGTTTGTGCCATTATATGAGACATGCTATTATTTAAATTCCTATTATTTAATAGTGTAGTGCTTAATACATAATTTTCAACAACAGGGGCTTTCTTGGAAAATTTTACTTCATTTTATCTATAAAATTAGCATCAGCATTTCAAGTGGTTAAGATATGAATTAAATAAAAATGTAATTAAAAATATCTATCTGTCCTGGAAATTTTTTTGTTATAGTTATTTTAGTTATTACTCTTTATCCTCATTCTCTGAAA
Organism: Tolypeutes matacus; assembly: GCA_026826555.1. Taxonomy (NCBI): domain Eukaryota; kingdom Metazoa; phylum Chordata; class Mammalia; order Cingulata; family Chlamyphoridae; genus Tolypeutes; species Tolypeutes matacus. Next base: position 44,768,114 of record JAKSZT010053929.1, read on the forward strand.
TGGCATTTGAAAAAATAGCTATCTGATGAATACTGGTCATCAAACTATTTTTTTCATATATTTTTTTTCCATTGTAATTTCAAATAATGCAAAACTTAAGGTAAAACTATAAAAAAAGATAAACCTACTTTTTCATACTATATGTAGTTAATTGGACAAGGTATGAATGATACAATTAGTATTTCAAATGGCATAAAATAAAATGTATTCTAGTGCTTTTTTTTTTTTAGAATTCCACAATACTATTGTTATACAACATGTTGCATGCTACCCTTTTACATTTCCCTGGGATTTAGAAATTTCCATGTTATGTATAACTGACCATAGTTTTTAAATGAAGTTCTGCAAGATGTTTTCTTTTCTTTTCTCATATTTTTTCAACATTTCATATGTATTAGTCAGGGTTCTCTAGGGAAACAGAATCAACAGGAGATATCTGTCAAAAATATGAAATTTTTTGAGTCTCTCACGCGACCGTGGAGATGCACAAATCCATGTTCTGCAGGCAGCCTGCAAACCAGGGCCTTCAATGAAGTCCAATGAAGGTCCTTGATGAGTTTCTGGGAGACACTGGCCGTCCAAAGATGAGCTAAGAAATTCTCTCTGAATGTTGAAATCGCTTCCCCTTTTCAGGCATTCATTTGGTTGGATAAAGCATCATTCATGCCGATGGTAATCTTGCTGATTGATGTAGATGTAATCAGCCATCCATGCAGTAAACTCACTGGTGACTAAAGTCCACAAATGTCTTTGTATTACAATTAGGCCAATGCTTGCTTGACCAAACACCTGGGCACAATTACCTGGCCGAGTTGACACATTGGCCTAACCATTGCATCATATCAATGAAATTAGTTGAGAGATTAGATTCAATGAATTAATTATATCACCAATATTGCAATTGATTAGCTTTTTTTCTTACAGAGCAGGGTGAATTAGATGTTTTATTAAAATAATATTAATACTTATTTATGACAGTTTGGCAAAACTTTGAATGTAATCTATTATAAATGTATGATAAGGCAAAATGCTGTGATAAAATCAGGCATTTACTTCTCCAATCTATCTTTCAAATAATAATAAACATAAACTTCTGCCTCAAGATATTTTTCTACATCCTAAAATACTGCAAGAATCTGTTAAATGCTGTTCTAATATTCTAAGTTAGAAGGAAAGAATAAAATAAAAACTATTTACATCAGCTCAACCTGAGCTTCAGTGTTTCTAGATTTAAAGAAAGGACAAGGATTCCATTAAAATAGAGTTCAAAGAGGTGATATTGCTATATCTTCCTTATTCATATAGCCATATTCAAGATGAATTTAGCTGTTTATAGAGATCCTGTGGCTCTAAACATAAAATTTCTCCTTTTGATAAAGCATTTGATTTCATATAAAATTCAATTACATTTAGAAATTTTCAACATGAGATTCAAAAATTGAACCCTTGTTTTTTTCTCCCTTCTCATCAAACTTTTCTAACTTCTTATTTTAACATTTTATTCTAATATTAGCCACTCAAGTTTTTATAATATCTCACAAACACTTTAAGGAGGTGTAAAATGTATGTAATATATTAATGCTCAAAGAAAATATATTAAAATTGGCACCTGATTGGAAAGCTCTATATAATAATTAGCTCTAATCTCCTCTTAGAGCATGATGCATGGCTCACAAACTTTCGTGAACCTGAACCCTGCTGTCTTCTGCCTATTGGAGCCTGCTCAACAGTTCTACCACCTGATCCATTTGAACACAATCCTGCTCTTTACCATGTGACTTTCTGAAACCTAGACTTATGTTTTCCATACAAATAGAGATATATGAACAAATAAGTATAAATATTCTTTTTTCAATAAGCTTATGAACAAAGAAATCCTAAAATATTCTTTCACTATAAACCTGAAATTCTATATAAAACAAACTTATAGAAAATTATTTGCATATTTGAATGCCCAAACAAGAAAGAAAAACCCTGATGCTAAGCATGAAGATGAAATTGTAAGAAAGAAACCTCAGAGGGATAAATACATGATCAGTTGCTCTCTACTAGGGGTGGGAGTTATGTGAATGTGGTTAAGAGATGTAGTAAACTGTTGGCAAGAGTTCTATTACCCAGAGGGTAACAATCAAAACTTAGACACTTATGAAGTAGGCGCTTGGAACTAACATCTCAGCAAAATGTTGATAATATCAGGGAAAATGTGGAATTAAGTTTTAAACATACCCAACAGCAAAGGGAGATGGAAAGAAAATGTGCTTGATTATGTCTGAGTTCTGGAAGAGAGGGAAAAAGGGTCTCTTTTGGGAATTTGAAGCTTTAGGTCTAGGATTCATGAAAATTTGGAATTAAAATGTGTACTACTCAAATACTCAGGAACTCCTCAAGTTTTGAAAATAATATTAAAAACTAGTCCAAGACCTAAGATATATCTCAGGTGTCAAGCAGAAGCTAATGCAAAATTGATCTGGAAAGGCACTTCCACAGCCAAATCTCAAAATATTCTCATAGAAAAAAAAAAAAAAAACAAGAAAGACAAATTACAAAGAACAGTAGAATTATATCTCCAAGGATTTGATAATAGAATGATTTTGTTATATATATATATTTAATCAGAACATAAGAGAAACTAAGTTTCTATACAAAGAGTCAGATTTTTAAAGTTTCAAAGAGTCACATGGAAAATATAATCATGGAAAGTAACTTATTTAACAAAATAAAATGGCAGGATAAAGTAAAATAAACAAAATGAAGCCAAAATGCTGGTCACACAAAAAAGAAGAGAGCAGTTGAATTTTAAATTGCTTAATTTTCTGGTATTTTTAAGGAAGTTTATAGAAGTATTGATTCAGTTAAAACTTTTAAATACAAGTATACAAATGATAATCTTAAGTTGTTCCTGAAAAGAGTAGAGTACAATATAAACCTAGGCTGTTAGAGAATAAAAAAGGGATAAATCACCAACAACAACAAAAAAGAGAAAATAATCATTTTTTTTTTTAAGTTTGGTCAATATAAAGGTATGTAATTTTAACATACAACTTATTATGGATGCTTACAGACAGGAAAATTCCAAAACAATTTATGGTGACTATAAGCATAAAATACAAGATAGGGGTTAATTCTGGGAGGCAGCAATGAAGCTTTAGTTGTAATCTAAAATTCTTTCGAGACAGCAATTTGTAGCAAGTAGGTAGGTTCAGGTAACAACAGAAACTTTCAGCAAATGACTCCTTTATGCACAGAAGAAAGAGTCCAAGAAAGGGCAAATACTCTCCTTGTCAATGACACATCACAACGTGTCCAAAAGAGCAGGGCAAGAAATCCCATCACAGCCTGACTCTGTGATGGACAAAAACTACTCAGGTCAGGGTCAGCAGATGGCAGCTCTGCATGCCTTTCTTCACACCAGAGAAGAGAGATGGATCAGTATTGTTTAAGTGTGGTTTTCATCCACCTCGGGGGGGATGGGGCCCTATCTCTGAGAATTCCTGTTCTGAAAAGCATCTGGGGTTGCTTGTTTCTGGTTTCTGGGTTTAAGTTCTGGATGGACCTTTTCAATAAACTTAACATGCTCCACCATCTTGTTATAGAATGGTACATTATAGAATAGGAGGTGGGGGACAGCAAAAGGCTGAAGGATGGACATTTAGTCTGTTTTTCTTTTTTTTTACTTTCCCAGAAAAGGACATAGGGATAGATGAGGTCTGCGTGATGGCCGCTTAACACGTGTCTGTGATTTCTCTAACATAGGATAAGAGTTTGAAATCTATTACAATGTGATGATGGGTCCATAGGTGACTTTTCTATATTTAAATATTTCATTTTTTTTTTTAAAAGATTATCTACCATGGTTGACAACTGTGTTCATAGAAGTACCTTATTATTTTGGCATATAATAAGGATACAAAACTGCTTTGTACTCCTGGGCATGTTGCAAACCCACATTTACCAATCTGTTTTCTATATGACAGAGTTCTGGTCAAAGAAATATAGATAAAAGTGAGGAGTTTCAATTCTAGACCTGGTCCATAAACACCTTGGAGTCAAAATATTGAAAGTGGCAATGTTCCAAAGTAGAAGGAATCAGATTCCTTCAATGACTTCATGGAACAAGCATCTTTCCATTAAATCTTCAGTGAAGGTTCTGCTATTGTTTGGGGTAAGCCATTGCAAGAAGATCGTCTACAGCTTCAGTATGCAAATATTCACATGATTTTCTTTTAAAATATGTGTGCTGAATCATAATGTTTTACAAATATACTTAAATGATATTAATTATATAATTTCCTTAGTTATGTTTTAGTAACTGGACTAAGTCACAACATATATACATACAAGCAACTATGAGTAATTGCCTACATAAATCATACAATAGTACACCCAGGAGAAGGAGAAAGTCTATTTCATAGAGAGTTGAGGGGGGATTTGGATTCTTTTAAACAGGGGGAATTCCTAAGGTCATGAAATGCACTCAGGACAACATGCAGGCTCAGGAAAGACAAAGAGGACCCTGGACTTCACATTTGCCTCCAGCTGATCTTGATAGGAGACTAAACCCTGAGGGAGAGCACCAGCCAGAACATAACCAATTTCCAAAGACTGTGGAAAGTATTATTTGCATTGATTTGTTTGTTTTGTTTAACTCCTTATTCTCAAGGAAATCTCTGTCATAAATATAAACTTAAGGGGCAGAGAGCTCAGGGACTAAACCCCAGAGCAAACAATTTAAAATATAAAAATATATGGTATGTAACAAAATACTACAAGATAAACAATAAAATAGGAAATGAGAAAGGAAATTTAAAAGTAACCAAACAGAAATATTGGAGTTGAAGACCACAATAACTGAAATGAAAAATTCCCTAAGTGTTTCAACAGCAGATTGTTGCTGGAATAAGAAAGAATCAGTGGATTCAAAGGCAAGACAATTGAAATGATTCAGGATGAGTAGCAGAAATAAAACAAGTGAAAAAAGTGAACAGAGACTAAGAGAGCTGTGGGACATGATCAAGCATACCATTATATGCAATCACCCTAACAGCACAACCAGGTAAAGATACAACAAAGAAAGAAAATTCCTATAAAGAAAGAAAATATTTTTAATGTAACATTATGTAATTTAAAGCTTCTTCAAATACCAAAAAATAGTAAAAAATCATATCTCTAAGGCATATTTTAAAAAGGAAAATTATAGATCAATTTCTTTAATGAATATATCTACAAAAATTCTCAACAAAATACTTGCAAACTGAATCCAAAAGTACATTAAAAGAATTTTACATCACAATTAAGTGGATTTTATCCAAATATGCAATCGTGGTTCAATACAAGAAAATCAGTTAGTGTAATAAACCACATTAATACATTGAAAATGAAAATTCACATGATTCTCTCGATTGATGCAGAAAAGGAATTTGACAAAATACAACATCCTTTCTTGATAAAACACTCTAAAAGGTGTAGAAGGAATCTTTCTCAATATGGTAAAGTGCATATATGAAAAACTCACAGCTAACTTTGTACTCAGTGGTGAAAGACTAAAAGTTTTCCTGCTGAGATCTGAAACAAGACAAGGATGCCCACGGACACCACTGTTTTTCAATATTGTGCTAGAAGTTCTAGCTATTTCTTTTACAAAATGTTAAAAGAATATTGCAACTAATATAACTTATGGGCCACAGTTAATCACATGGTAACATTTTTGCAGCAATGGTGAAGAAGATATATCAATTCTAAGAGACAACTGTAGTGGGGTAAACTGTGGAATGGGATTTTTCCTTTTGGAGTAATGAAAAAGTTCTAAAATTGACTGAGGTGAATAACACAGCTCTGTGAAGAAAATGAGAGCCATTAAGTCTACACTTTGAATGGACTGGACAAAACATGGGGCTGTATAACACAGGGAATCCAATGGTCAAAGTGGGACTGTGGTTAACAGAACAAATATGAGAACATTCTTTCACAAATTATAATAAATGTATAATACACAGTGTTAATAATTGAGTGGGTTGGAGGAAAATACACCAAATATAATATATGGGCTATACTTAGTAGTAATGTTTTGACTATGCTCTTTCATAGTTTGTAACAAATGCTTCATAGCAATGCAAGGTGTTGGTGATGGGGTGATGTGTAGGAGCCCTATTTGATGATATGCATGTTTGTTTTGTAAGCTCACAACTTTTACATACACTTACTGTTTATGTATGTTCATGTATGAATGATATACTTCAATAAAATTTTATTGAAAAGGAGTCAAGAAAAGGAACAGAGACTAAGAGGCCTGTGGGACACTTTCAAGGATACCATTATATGCAATATGGCAATCCCAAAAGGAGAAGAAAGAGAAAAAGGGACAGAGAAGTATTCTAACAAATAAGGGCATGAAACTTCCCAAATTTAACAGATATATGCACTTTTCAGAACCCACAGGATAAGCTTGAAGAGAACCACACTGAGAAACATAGTAGTAAAACTGTCAAATGCAAAAGAAAATGAGAGAGTTCTGAAAGCTGCAAGAGAAAAGAAACTTATGTACAATGGAGCCCCAATAAGATTAAGTGCTGAATTCTCATCTGAAACCAGGGAGATCAGAAGTCAGTGATACAAAATATTTAAAGTGCTGTAAGAAAATAATTGCCAACCAAGAATTTTATATCTGGTAACACTGTTTTCAAAAAAAAAAGAGAGAGAGAGATTATGACATACCCAGATGAATGAATGCTGAAGGAGTTCATCACCACCAGCCTTGCCCTATAAGCAATGCTAAAAGGAGATCCTCAGACTGAAAAGAAAAGACACTAAAAAGTGGATTGAAGCAGCACAAAGAAATAGAATTCTGGTAGAGGTTAGGGTTATATGGGTAATTATGCATGACAGTATTAGTGTATTGAGTGTTCTTTGGTATGTAACTCCATCTTTTACTTCTTAGAACTTCTAAAACACAAAGGAATAAAAAGAAATGATAAATTTATGGTTGTAGCATGAAATATATAAAGATATAATGTGTAACAAGTACAACAAAATGTGGAAGTATGGAGAGTTATAGGAAAAATGTCTGTGTATGCTATTTAAGTTAAACTGGTATCCAACCAAACATGATTGATATAGATTTAGGATGTTAAATATAAGTCCTATGATAACCACCAAAAAATAATCTGAAAAAATATATAAACCGGAAGAAAAGAGAAGGGACTCAATATGGCACAATACAAAAATCAATTAAATAAGAAAGTGGCATTATCAGAAGAATTCAAAGACAAAAAAGGTATAAGACAAAGACCAAATAGCAAAATAGCAGAAGAAAATCCTGTATCATCAGTAGTTACTTAAAATGTAAATAGATTAAACTCTCCAGTCAAAAGATACAATTAAAAAAGTGGATAAAATAGCATGACCCAGTAATATGTTCTTTACAAGAGACTTGATTTAAAGACACAAGTAGATTGAAAGAGAAAGGATAGCAAAATAATTCCATGAAAATAATAACAAAAAGACAACTAGGTATTAGTTAGCCAAAAGGGTGCTGATGCAAAATAACAGAAATCGGTTGGCTTTTATAAGGGGTGTTTAGTTGGGGTAGAAGCTTACAGTTACCAGGCCATAAAGCATAAATTATTTCCTTCACCAAAGTCTATTGCCACATGTTGGAGCAAAATGGCTGCTGACTTGTCTGTGAGGGTTCAGACTTTCTGGGTTCCTCTTTTCCTGGGGCTTGCTTCTCTGTTTTCCACACAAGGTCAGCTGTAGATTATGAGGTGCTCTAGTCTTTGCCTCTTTCCACAAGACCAGCTGTAGACTATCAGGCGAATGGCTCTGTCTCTTTCCCCAGGGCTTCTGCCTAGTCTAAGAGTGGTCTCTATTTCTCTGTATTCTTCTCCTGTGTGTTCACTTCCCAGGCTTCAGCTCAAAACTCAGCATCAGAATTTCAACTCTGTGCTTTACTCTCTTTTATCTGTGAGTCCCCACCCCAAGGGGTGGGAGACTCAATGCCCTATTGATGTGGCCCAATCAAAGCGCTAATCATAATTTGATTAAATAAAAGTAAAACCTCTGAATCAATAGACTCTAATACACCCAGAGGAAAAGACCAGTTTACAAACATAATCCAAAGTTTCTTTTTGGAATTCATCAGTAATATCAAACTGCTACACGTACCTGTAATACTATAAGATAAATTGGGCTTTAAGTAAAAAAATGTTCTGAAGGAAAATAAGTAAACAAATAATAAATAAATAAAGCTGTAAATTTAACAAGAACACATAACAATTATAAATATATATGCATCTAACAACAGAGCACTGATTTTTTGTACCAAATATTGACAGATTTGGAGGAAGAAATAGATGGTTCTACATTAACACTAGAAGACTTCAATACACCACTTTCAAAAATAGTTAGACAGAATATTAGTAAGGAAATGAAAGACATGAATGATAATATACCTAACACATACATAGAACACCTCACCCAACAGCGGTAGAATACATATTCTTCTTTAGTTCACTGGCTCATTCTCCAGGATAGACCATATTATAGTTCACAAAACAAGTTTCAATAAATATAATAAAATTGAAATCATAAAATGTATATTTTCTGGGGGTCGGATGTGGCTCAACTGGTTGGGTGTCCGTCTCCCATATGGAGGGACCCAGGTTTGATCCCCGGGACCTCCCGGTTAAAAAAAAAAAAAAAAATGTATATTTTCTTATCACAATGAAATGAAGGTAGAAATCAATAACACAGAGAGGCTGGAAAAGTTACAAATATGACTTAGAGTGGAGATAAGTGAAATAAAGAATTAAAAAATAGAATCAATGAAACCAAAAGCTGGTTATTTCAAAAGATCAATACAATTGAAAAAACCTTAGGGTAGATTAACACAGAAAAAAGAGGGAATGCAAATTACTAAAATCAGAAAGGAAAAGGGAAGCATTACTACAGACACCAAAGAAATAAAAAGGATTATAAAGGGACACTATGAACAACTCTACAACAACACATTAGACAATCCTGTTGAAATGGACAAATTCCTAGAAATACACAAACTACCTACACTGACTGAAGAAAAAAGAGGTTATCTCAACAGATCATTAACAATCAAAGAAATTGAAACAGTCATTAAAACTTCCCAGCACTGAAAAGTCCAGGCTTCACTGGTGAATTTTACCAAAAATTCCAAGAATTAACAGCAATCCTTCTCTAACTCTTCCAAAAATTTTAAGTGGAACACTACCTAACTCATTCTATGAGGCCAACATCATCCCCATAACAAAGCCAGATAAAGAAAAGAAATTTGCAGACCAATATCTTTTATGAATACAGATGCAAAATATCAAAGAGCATAATAAAAGAATTATACATCATGATCAATTGGGATTAATCCCAGGTATGCCAGGGTAGTTAAACATAAGAAAATCAATAATGTAATACACCACATTAAAAGAATGAAAGAAATAGCTAGCATATTCTCAATAAGCACAGAAAAGTCATTTGAAAAAACCCAGCACTCCTTCTTGATAAAAACACTTAGAAAACCAGGAGTAGAAGGAAACTTTCTCAGCATGATGAAATGCATATATGAAAAAACCCACAGCTAACATCATACTCAATGGTGAAACACTGAAAGATTTTTCCTTAATATCAGGTATGCCCAAGGACAAGGATAACTACTTTCAACACTGTTTTATACATTGTACTGGATATCCTAGCCTGAGCAATTAGAAAGAAAAAGAAATAAGTATATGTAACTTAGAAAGGAAGAAGTAAAACTTTCCTTATTTGCAGATGACAAGATCTTTTATATAGAAAATCTTGAAAATTTCACAAAAAATCTAGTACAGATAATAAGCAATTTCAGCAATTTGCAGTGTACAAAATCATCACACTAATATGAGTATTGTATTTTATATACTACTAATGAACAATCTGAAGAGGAAATTAAGAAAAAAATCCATTTTCAATAGCAACAAAATGAATCAAATATCTAGGAATAAATTTATACAAGGATTTTAATGACTTGTGCATGGAAAACTACAAAATATTGCTGAAAGAAATCAATGAACACCTAAATAAATGGAAAGACATTCTGTGTTAATGAATTGGAAGGCTAAATATACAATCCCATTCAAAATTCCAACAGCATTCTTTGATGAAATAGAAAAGCCAATCATCGAATTTACATGGAAAATAGGGGACCCTGAATAACTCAAACCATCTTGAATAAGAACAATATTGGATGGCTCATACTTCCTGATTTGAAAATTTATCACAAAGCTATAATAATAAAAAAGCACAGTACTAGCACAAGGAGAGAAATATGGACCAATGGAATATAATTCAAGGCCCCTGAAGTTTTCTTGGATTTGTCTCTTACCGTCTGACATGCAAATTTCTTCTCAATTCATTTAGGGTAACTGCTATTTTTATTCACTAGAATCTAATCAGCAAAATGTCATCAATGTAATGGACCAGTGTAATGTCTGTTAGAATGAGAATGTGATTATGGTAACTGCAGACTAAATTATGACATAGGGCTGGATAGTTGATATATCCCTGAGGTAGGACAGTGAAGGTGTATTGTTTGTCTTGATAACTGAAATCAACAGTTTCTGGTCTATACAAACAGTAACAAGAAAAAAGCATTTGCCAAGTCAACAGCTGCATAACAAGTACCAGGAAATGCATTGATTTGCTCAAATAATAATACCATACCAAGAAAAGCAGCTGCAATTGTAATAACTAACAGGTTAGTTTATGATAATCCATTACCATCTTCTAAGATCTATCTGTTTTCTCCACAGGACAAAAAAAAAAATGTTGAATGGGAATTGTGGTAGGACTCACACCCCTGAATCCTTCAAGTACTTGAAGGACTAATCCCTGTAATCCCTCCAGGAATGTGGTATTGCTTTTGGTTTACTGTTTTGCTAAGTAGAAGCGGTTCTATTGGCTTCCATTTGGTCTTTCCTACCATATTAGCCCTCACTCCATAAGTCAGGGAATAAATGTGAGGATTCTTCCAGTTGCTGAGTATGTCTATTCCATCTATACATTCTGGGTTTGGGGGAATAACCACTGAATGGGTTCTGGTACCCAGTGTATCCTCTGTGAGATGGACCTGAGCTAAAACTCCATTGATGACTTGAACCTCCATAAGCCCCTTCTCTGACTTGTGGAGCACAGTGACATTTTGAGGCTCCTGGAATTAACGTCGGTTCTGAGCTGCCTTTAATACTCTGCAAAGTATCTGATTATTTCCTTTTCTCCAATGGAAAATTACCCTGATAAAAGAAAGTAGATCTCTTTTGGTAAGGTTTGAAGAAAGATTAATGTAAAAAAATTTCAATAGTGTATCAGGATCCTTCCCCAAACTCACCTGGCCATCCCTTCATTCAAGTGGTTCTGGGTCTGTAAATTGTCTCAAATCTGGTTATTGATTGAGGGACCATGTTTCTATGTTTTTGTGATTCAAGTTAGACTTTTTTTTCATTTGACCTAGAACTCTTCTACTTACACAGACCATGTAAAAATTTAGTAGAATGGTCATCTATTTCACTTGTATATACTCCTTGATCAACTAGCCAACGTCATATATCTCTGCAAGTCAGACTATTCAGATTACTGTTTTGACTTTTTTTGTCTAATTTGGTAGCCATGTCCACCTCATCTTTGGCAATTAAGTGATTCAGGTTAAGTCTCCACTTCCTTGTTGGGTCTGATATAAATGGACACTCTTTCAAGAAGATATGTGTAATAGAGTATAGAACTTTGTCATTTTTGATCCTGCCATGTGACAGAAAGGAGAAGGCTCCAACAGCTAAAGCCCTGGGTAAAGATGGACCATTTGCTTGATAGCTTACAACTGACTTTGGGAAGAGAGCCAAGACTGATATAGGAAGCCATCAGAAATGAGCCCTATGCTAGTCTGCAGCTGAGATCAGGAAGAAGCTGGGCCCATGGAGCCTTAAGAGGAAGAGAGGAAACCCAGAGGGGAAGGCCGAAACCTGGCAGAGATCACCTGCCATCTTACTTCAACACATGGCAGCTGACTTTGGTGAGAAAGCATCTCTTATGATACCTTTGTGTTGGACTTTCCATGGCCTTTGGACTGTAAGATTTTATCCCAAATAAGTACCCTTTATAAAAGCCAACTTTGCATCAGCACCCCTTTGGTGGACTGATATAGGGAATAATTTGAAAAACTCTTTGCCAACAAAAGAATTTAGATAAAATAGACAAATTTCTGGAAAAATACAAACAGACTCAAGAAGGAATAGAAAATCTGAGTATATGTATAATAATTAAATAGACTGTGTTGATAATTAAAAATAAACTTCCTAGAAAGAAAAGCCCAAGCCCAGAAGCTTAACTGGTGAATTCTATCAAATACTTAAGGATAATTAATACAAATTCTTCAAGAATTCTTTCAAAATATAGAAAAGGATAAAACACTCCCTTACTCATTTCTTGTGGAAAATATTAAACTGCCGAAACCAGACAAAAGTATAACAGAAAAAGAGAACTATGACCAATATCTGTCATAAATAGAGATGCAAAATTCACAAGAAACTGAAAGCAAGCCAAATCCATCTCCATATTTAAGGAATTATACATTATGTCCAAATTGAATTTCTCCCAGAGATGTAAGATAAGATTTAAAATATGAAATACATCAATATAATATGCCATATTAATAAAATAAAAGATTAAAAATGCATGATTATCTCAGTACATGCAGGAAAAACTTTAGATAAAATTCATCACCTTTTCATGAGAAAAGACATTCAACAAACTAAAAAAAGAGAAGGGAACATCTTCAACTTTATAAAGGCCATTTATGAAAAATCCACAGCCCAAAGTGCTTAATATTAAAAGATCTAATTCTTTTCCCCAAGATCAGGAAGAACACGGAGTCCACTTTCACTACTTCCGTGGCAACATTGTACTAGATGTCTGAGCGAGATCAATTAGTCAAGCAAATGAAATAAAATGCATCCAGTTCAGAAAAGAATTAAAACGATCTCTATTTGAAGATGGCACCACCTTGCATATAGATAATCCTGAGGAATACACTCACAAAATTCTCTTTGAACTAATAAAAAAAATTCAGCAAGGTAGCAGGACATGAGATCCATATACAAAACTCAATTGCATTTCTATATGCTAGGAATGAACAATTCAATTTACAATTTACATTTTTTGCATCTAAAAGTATTACGTATTTAGGGATAAGTTTAACGAATTTAGTTCAAACTTATACTCTGGAAGCTACAAAGTATTGTTGAAAGAAATTAAAAACACCTTAATAAGTGAAAAAACAACCATGATGATGGATTGGAAGACATTATTTTTTAGATGCAATACTTTGTAAATTAGTGTATAGATTCAAAATACTCCCTTTGGAAATCACAGTAGTTTTTTTTTTTTTTTTTTTAATATAAATCTACAAACTGATCCTAAAAAATATATGTAAAAGGACCTAGCATAACCCAAACAATCTTGAAAAGAAAAAAAGTTTTTTGTTCAAAATTTATTATAAAGCTACAGTAATCAAACTGTGTGGTGTCAGCATAAACACTGCTGTATCTATGTAATATAATTGAGAAGAAATAAACCATCACATTTATAGTAAATCAATTTTTGATAAGTGTACTGAGGCAGTTCAATAGGGGAAAGAATAGTCTCTTCAACAAATGGTGCTAAGGCAATTGGAAATCCATTTGCGAAAGAATGAATTTGAACCCCTACCTCACATGATATACACAAGTTTCTCAAAATGGAATATAGATCTAAAATGTGGAGTTACTGCTATAAAGTTCTTGGAAGAAACATAGGAAATCTTATGAACTTGTTTAGGCAATGATCTCACAATATGGCACCAAAAGCACAGTGACAAAAGAAAACAATAGGCAAAATGGATTCATCAAAATTAGACGTTTGATTTGTGCAAATAATACCATAAATAAAGCGAAAAGACAACCCAATGAATGGGGGCAATATTTGCAATTCATATAGCTGATAAGGCACTTGTATGCAGGGTATATAAAGAACTCATACAACTCAATAATAAGACAAATAGCCAAATTAAAAATGGGCAAAGGTCTAAACAGACATTTCTTCAAAGAAGATATACCAATAGCATGTGAGACGATGCTCAGCATCATTAGTCATTAGGAAAATATAAATCAAAACCACAATGAGATACCACTTCACATCTGCTATGATGGGTATAATTAAAATGGCAGACAATAACAAATATTGGTGAGGGTATGGAAAAATTGGAACCTTCTTAATTGCTGGTAGGAATGTAAAATTGTGAAGCTGTTTTGTAGGAGTCTGGCAGTTTCACAATATGTTACAATATAACCCAACAATTCCACATCTACGTATATACTCAATAAGTATAAAAGTATGTCTACTCAAGAATTTCTACATGAATATTCATAGAGGTACTTCGCATTATAGCTTAATGGAGGAAATAAACTGAATGACCCTCAAGTGATGATTATATGAATAAAGTGTGGTATAACCATAAAACTGAATATTATTTGCCAATAAAGAGGATGGAATACTGATACATGTTATAACATGGTGAACCTTGAAAACATCATGGTAAGTGAACAAAAGAAGCCAATCACAAAACATCACATACTTAGATTATAATTTTATGAAGTGTCCAGATAAAGCAAATCTGTTGATACAGAAATTAGATGAATTGTTTTGCTTACAGTTGCAGGGGAAGGGTATGGAGTTATAGCCAGTGGGTATGGGTTCCTTTGGGGCTTAATGATGAAAATGTTTTAAAATTAGATTGCAGTAGAATTTTGCAACTCTGTGAATAACCAAAAAAAAAAAAAAAAAAGGAAAAAAAAATGGAGAGAATATTTAGCTACATACTTTGAATGGGTGAATTGTATGGTTCAGCAATAATTTCTTAATAAAGTTATTTAAAAATGGGACATGGGATAAAGACAGAATATGCAAGCTAGTGAAATATCATTCTTCTGTTTCCATATTGTGTGAATTATTCAATTCTTCATTAATCTGTAAAATATGGGTCACAATTAAAAGAAAATAAGTCCTGAAACTAATAAAATTTTTGAAAGACAACTGAACATACAGAGGCAGGAATATTTAAACACAGTATCAATACATTTCACTTTCTAAAATATCCTGTAAGTGTGTGCCTGTGTTTGCACTTCAGGAAACAACAGTAACTTGTTTTAGTTGTGGTTTTGTTTATTTACTGAAATGCTCATTTCCATGAAAATTTTTCTGCATTAAAGAGAGTGATCATATGGTATAAATTGCTTTTGCCAACAATTATTTATTGTTAGATTTTTCATGAATAATCTCAGTTACATTTGATTGTACTGAAAATCAATACCCTTCTGGCTAATCACATGATAAATTCTTCTAAGTGTTATATATTGAGAGCATGACATTCAAAAGCATTTTTTAAAAAGCTGTACACTTTACATAGAAAATTACCTTCATAGTTCCTTGAGTCTTTTTTCTAGTAATAATTAAGATTTTATTATACCAAGCTTTATATGAAAATAATGCATGTGGCCTGCTGGACTAGTTATACTTGCATTTGTCAACTTTGAGTTGCATATGGATTGAAAGTTCATTATTTGAACTCAAAATTAGGAATTAAGTAATTAAGCAGTGAGTTTAAAAAAGCAGGGAAGAGAACTAAAAAGGTCTGTGTGTATATGCATAGTGTAAAAGTGTATATAATACATACACTACATTATAAAATATGTTTATGTAAATTTAATTTGATGTAATAATCACCTTATTGATTTGTAGAGCACAGAGCACTTCGCGGCAATTTTTACGGTGTTACAGGATAAAACCAATGAGAGACTGTAAGTATTTTGTTAGCTTAAAGCCAGTGAAATAAATCTCTGTTTGTTATTCATGTGTTCTTTGATTTGTTCTTTACTCCCTCAGTCAGTCAGTCTCTCAATATATATTTTTAAGTACCTACTACTATATTTGGATATTGGTTCGTATGAAATGCTTAATAAATATTTGGAGAATACAGTAATTTGCTCTTAGCATTAAATACAGACTCAATGATGATACATTTATTCTTTTTTTGACCATATTAATTATTTTGTGTCTTCCAGAAAACTAGGCGCCTTCATGCTGACTCAGGGATAACTTTGCCATGCTCTCCTTCTGAGAATAAATTTTATAGAGGCATATTTCTCCTTCATCATCTTCTCTTTCCCAGAAGACTGAGTGAACAGACTTACATTACAAACTGCCTCCAGTCTTGCTATATTTGACCAGAAGCTAACTTTGAAGAGGTCAACCACCTCAGCTAACAATTACCAAAGAGCTGGTGAACAGAAATGTTTTAGATATAATTATAGGTATTCAATTTTTAACACATATTTTTAATATACCTCCTCAACTTACTTACCTACATTTCTATTTCCCTTCGTATACTCCAGTTCACACATACCATTTGCTATTCAAGCCACTGCATTCTAATCATTATCCTGAAATAATCCTCTCAAGATTATCAATGACCATCCTTCAGCCAATGTAAATGGAGACAAAGGATGAGCTTCCTACATGAGACAGGACTTACCACTCTGTTTTTTAAATTATTATTTATTTTTATTTTTTAAACTTATCCTCCCCTCCCCTAGATGGTTCTCTCGTCTGTCTGCTCATTGATTGACTGCTTTCTTTAGGAGGATCGGGAACTGAACCTGGGACCTCCCAAATGAGAGGCAATTGTCCAATGGCCTGAGCCACATCTGCTCCCCACAGGTTGCAGCATCTTCTGGCTTATGACATCTGCTCTTTTAGGTGTCATTGCTGTGGGTGTGGTGTCTAGCTCTTTTCAGCAGTGCTGTGTCTACCTCATTGAAGCAGGTGTGGTGTCTGCTTGTCTTCTTTAGGAGGCACAGGGACCCAAACCCAGGACCTCCCATGTGGTAGGCAGGCGCCCAACTGGTTGAGCCACTTCTGCTTCCCTTTCACTCTGTTTTCTCAAAACTCATATTTTTTAAGTTTCTGTGGGAGTTTAACATTTTTTTTTAAATTCATATTTTCCCTCTGCCTTTTTGGCTATATTTTAGAAGTTTTATTTAGGTATGCATATTGCTACCTAGTTAGGAGTTAGGTATGATAGCTCCTTAAATACCCTGTGGACCAATCTTTTCATTGTTTTTCCTTGCAAATTACATATATATATTCAGAGATCTTCTTAATATCCATTATTTCTACAACCCAATAGCCTGTAATGTGTATAGGGTCAAAGAATGGTTTCATTTAATATAAATACTCCAATACATAGTCCAATAAATAGGTTTTCAAAAAGTTGTGCCCCCCCCAATGGTCCCAAAACTTTGCCAAATGAGTCTAGGATTCTGAATGAGCTCCAGATAAGTATTTCCAAAGCTTCTTTGATTTTTTCTATTTGGATACCTTACAGCCACCTTAATTTAATATATCTAAACTTTAACTTTCCCTCAAATCTAGCCACCCCCCCCAAACACACATGTCCAGTTCTTTTCACCAGTACCATCATCTGCACAGATATTCAAGCTATATAGTTTGCTACCTCTGTTTCTTCACACCTGATTTACTCTTCCTAATGTAAACTTTATTTGATAACTCCTACTTATATAAAAGAATTTACTTCAAATTTCATACCTTCAGGAAAGCCTTAGCTGAACCCCTGGACTAAATTAGACCATTCCTCTGTGTACTCTCCTACACTTACCACTTCAAACTGTAAGAGCTCCCAAAGTGTTTTCTTCACAAAAGTCCTTTAGATGGACTTCAAAAAATGTTTGAGCAGCCAAAGGATTGTCATAAAAATTTCCATGTTTCATTTTGGATTTGTGTGTGTGAGTATCCATGAAAAAGTTATTTAACTTCACTATAAGCAGGGTAGACAGCTCAGGAATTTGGCACCTTGTCTGTGGCCTTACTTGGTAATTTGTGATACCCAGTATAACAGAGTTAGACTCATTTGTAGGTTCTTTACACATGGCTTTTCTGCCCCTTTTATTTGAACCTATAATAACACTACACTTGATAAATATATGTCCCAGAGACCTAAATCTTTGGTCCATCCATGTGCCAATTGGGCTCTGAATTTCATCAGAGTTGCAACACATACTCTGAAGTTCATTGGATTCACCCAAGACAACTTACAAGGAGATGATGATGGACAATGCCCATCCCAAGGAACAGAGAGAATCTGCAACTGCAAGCAAGAGAGACCCATCCATCTGTCCCATGGGATCTAAGCTCCCTCTCAATTAGAAACAGAGTGGGTGCTACCATCCCCAAATCCTTAAAGATTGGGGAATGAACATTGGACTAAAGTAGATTATTATTATTCTACTATAGACTTATTCTAGCAATGGAATAACTCTTTATCATTGATATAAGGGCAGTGGTCCCCAGAGGTGTTGAGAGGAGGGAGAAGAAATAATAGGTGTAACATAGGGGCATTTTTGGGACATTGGATTTGTCCTGCATGATATTGCAGTGACGGATACAGGCCATTGTATATTTTGTCATAACCTACAAAACTGTGTGGGACAGAATGTGTAAACTATAATGTAAACTGTAATCCATAGTTAGTAGCAATGCTTCAATATGTGTTCATCAATTGTAACAAATGTACCACACTAATGAAGGATGTTGTTAATGTTGGAAAGTGTGGGAGGGGGAGGAATTGGGCATATGGGAATCCCTTATATTTTTATGTAAGATTTATGTAATCTAACTTTAAAATTAAAAATTAATTTAAAATTTTAAAAAATATTTAAAATATATATACAACTATGTTTTAGGGTTGGGTATATATAAAGGTTTTATTTCTCTAAAGTTAAAATGTTAAACTGTTCTGGAGCATTTAAGAATGCACATTAATAGTCTTGATATAAAGCTATAATAATAAAACTTCAATTTTTATAAAAATTAGAACAGCAAGAAAACATCTTATTCCATATTAAGCTTAAATTTTACCTTGCCCTACTCACTGTACTTAGAGATTTATAGCTTTTGACATCCTCCTTAGAGTACTTATTATATTCAGTGAGTGAGCACTTAATTGATAATGATGAAAATCATCTCTGTATCTGTGCCATATGTTGAGCATCTGTTTCAGGCTATAATTAAATGTATGCCTTGTATTTAAAACTGAAACATTGAGAAAAAAGTTTTCATTTTTAAATATTTTTTTAAAATTTGATTGGCCAATGAGACTAAAACTATAATAAAGACTTTTCATATAGAAATTATGTATCAGAAAAAAAATGCCACATTTAATTATAAAAATAAATCTATAAAGCATTTCTTTTCCTCTAATTTGCATGTGTTTATAAATATGTGTGCTTGCAAACACATGAGAATGCATAAGTATTTATCCCATTCTCAGACCTCTGTTTAATGTTTACTGGTGAGTAAAATGTTGAAATCTATGTTCTAACCCTTGCCTTATAAGTATTGTGAAAAGGAATGGAGTGTGAAGTTTGGAAAATTCCTGTTCAAAGTTGTGTTGCCTTAACTAAATTAATATAACTCATCTCTCTGAAACCAATAAGTGATACCCATAGTATGGGTCATTACTTCTTTCTTCTATACAGAAAACCTTCCCCCTTCTGTTGGTAAAATCACCCTAAGTTTTCTATGGGGAATCTTCTCACTACATTCTACATGGCCCTGGGGAAGATTTTATTTATACCTGCCTCTTACCTACTATCACTTGCTATCAAGGGATTATTCATTCAAGATAACCACATGTTAGCTTCTGGTATTTGAATACTGAGTGCAATATCACATTAAGATGAAGCTAAAGTCAATGCTCTAAATATACAATCCATTTGTTCCTTATTGAAATTTCTAGATCTGTGTATGTATCTATCCTTCAATAAGAATGGCTATTTAGCTTTTCCTTGTTCCCTTCTCTATCTCTTCTCTCTAATCTCTTTCTAAGTCGTAATTATAATTAACCCAATTTCTTCTTTAAAAAATTAAGTTAGCCAGAGTGAATTTTTGTTCATTATGCACAGAATCCAGCACTTCACAGTATTATTTGTGAGAATTAAATGTCATTTATTGTTACAATTTGTGAAATTGCCTAATTAATAAGTATTTGATTCCAAAAAGACAGGACAAATAATTATTTTTGCAACTTTTGCTTCCTTGGTATTTTCCCCAGTAGCCATTAACTATTTTTATTATTGTTGTGAGAACTTTTTGAGTTTTGTATTTGTCAGTCAGGAGACATTATACATCAAATCTTGCTCAGCCAAATGAGCCAGAGTCCATCCAGACAGGATCCTTATTTTATAAAAATGAAAATCAAGGCAGGATTAAAGCAATTGTCTTTGTATTTGTAGAAGTTGACCATGACCATAACTCCTGTCTGCATGTAACTTGCTGCTTGAAAAGAAAAACTTCCAATGAGACATTAAACTCATAGATTGTTCTTAAGATGACTTGTGTGTGTGAATGCATCCTGCAGTCCCTGGCATATTAATCCGATGTCTAAAATAATTTATTTTACGTGATAGGAATGAGGTAGACATCTGTTGAAGAATTTTCGTGTTCAAGTACTTCTTGCTATTTGTAATTCCATTTCTTAGGATGATAACGATCACAATTCCTTCATTTGAAATGAATCACAGCTTGTAGCTCTAATTACTGGACAAAAAAATTAGTAAAGATACCTAATATATTTGTCAGGACATATGTAAGTTAATAATGCATAAACAAATATAGTTTAGGAATATAAGTTTGATATTACTCAAACTATGTTTAAGATATATTTGCAAATACTTGAGGTCTTATGCATGAAATCAACTTTATCAGTGAGGTTCTATTTTGCCATACCTCTGCAGATAAACATATATACTAATACCCAGTTTTAAATGATATCTCAATGCAAAATTTAGAGTATCTTGCCTTAAAAATAAATGATAATATTACAATAGCATTATGGCATTCAAAGTCGCTATTCAAAAACTTTTTTTTTTAATTTCTCTTATTGTTTCAATGGCTATTGCATAACCATGATGGTGTAACATATTAAGTAAGGATAAACAGCTATGTAATTAATAATTGTTTATATTATCTATAAGCAATATATCAAAGAACCCAAGGTAAGTTTTTTTAAAAATTAATAAAATTTACCATAAAAGATCTGAACTTACAACACCAAACTTTGAAAATGTGACAATACAGTGCTTTATAAGTAAATAAACTGAAGAGTAAAGAAGAAAATGGAGAATTAATACCTCAAGGAGAAACTCAATCCATGTTGTATTTTTTTTTTCATTCCAAATAGAAGACTCAGGTTTATTTCAATAAATGCCTACATACAAATATAGATTACAACTATAACATTAATAACATTGATTTTAATGTAAAAGTAATCAGAAATATAAAGAACATTGTTAAACTAAAATACTTTTCTGAGAACATCTTACTCAACTCACTATGGATAAGGAAGTCAAGGTGCAGAGTAACCAAAGAATTTTCTCTTAAAGTTACATAATTGGTTATTTGACGACAGTTTTTCTCACTCTTCCACCCTAGCATTTTTTCTATTTTGGGGCCTTGTCTCTGATCATCCCTTTTTTTGAGTACCTTTTTCACATATTAGTACATTCATGTCTCAGGACAGGTTTCAAACCTTTAAAAGAGACCCTGATGGCTTAAAAAAAAATGATCTTCCCTCACTCTCAACCCCCCAGTCTTTATTTATTTATTTATTATTTTGTTTATTTGTTAATAACATTTAAGATGTAAAATTAACTTTTTTGGAACCATAAGGCTCCTAGAGGAAAATGTAGGAAAATATCTTCAAGACCTGGTGGTAGGTGGTAGATTAGTAAACCTTTCACTGAAAGCACGAGCCAGGAAAGTAAACATGGATAAATAGTATCTCCTCAAACTTAAAACACTTTTGTGATTCAAAGTAAAAAGGCAGCCCACTCAGAGAAGAAAATATTTGGAAAACACTTATCTGATAAGGTTTTAATTTCCATTCTATATAAAGAGATCATACAGCTTAACAAAAAAAAGAATAAACAATCCAATTTAAAAATGGGCAAAAGTCTTAAATAGACAAAAAGGAAATATAAATGGCCAAAAAGCACATGAAAAAAATTGTTCCGTATCATTAACTCTTAGGGAAATGCAAATCAAAACGACTATGAGATATCATCTCACACTGTATATAAGGGACATTATTTAAAAAAAAAAAAAAAAAAAAAAAAAAAAAACAGAAAACAAGTGCTGGAGAGGATGTGGAGAAATAGGAACACTCCTTCACTGTTGGTGGGTTTGTAAAATGGTGCAGCCTCTGTGGAAGACATTATGGCGGTTCCTCAGGAAGCTAAATATAGAACTGCCATATGATCCAGCAGTTCCTGTATTAGGAATATATCCAGAAGAACTGAAAACTGTGATTTGAACAGATATTTGCACATCTATGTTCATAGCAGCATTATTCACGATTGCCAAAAGATGGAAACAACCCAAGTGTCCATCAACCAATGAATGAATAAAACAAAATGTGGTATATACATATGATGGAATACTATGCTGCAGTAAGAAGAAATGAATTGGGACACATATGGTAACATGGAGGAATCTTCGAGACATTATGTTAAGTGAAATAAAGCAGACACGAAAGGACAAATATTGCATGGTCCCACTAATATGAACTAAATATGAAAAACAAACACATTGAGTTAAAACCTGGAGTATACGTTATTAGGAGATAAGAGGAGGGCTGTTAAGGACTATTGATGCTTAATGTATGTAAACGTTTTAATTAACTTGACTTAAAAGTGTGGAAATTGATCGAGTTGATGGTAACACATTATAGTGAGTAGCAGCTGGTTTATACATGGGATTGTGGTTGAAAATGATAGTCTAGGGATGTAAATGTCAATTGAAAGAAAGCTAGAAAATAATCTAGGGACTGAATAATACAGTGAATCCGGAGGTGGATGAGAACTGTGGTTAATAGTACAAATGCAAGAATGTCCTTCTGTGAACTAGAATGGATATACATCACTGTTGCAGTGTGGTGGGAATGTGGAGAAGCATGGGAAAAATGCAGTTAATGTAACCTATGGACTATAGTTAACAACAATACTGTAATATTCTTGCATTCATGCCAAAAAGGTACTGTGTTAAAAATAGGGGGTTATTGAAAAAATATGCCAAATGTACACTATGAACCATAGTAAGTGGCAATAGTCTGATGATATTATCTCATAATTTGCAGCAAAAACAGTGGGGTGTGTTGGTGAAGGAGTGTTGTATGGGAATTCCATACATGTGCATAATTGTTTTGTAAGTTCACAACTTCTGTAATAAAAATATATCTAAAAAATTAACTTATTTGTTTTCCTCTCTCTCTCTTTCTTGGTCCCTCTCTCTTTTAAGGTCCTGGGAGGGCCTTATCTCTCTCATTTTCAAGGTTATATCTCTAAGGCTTAGAACAGTGATATAGTAGGGCTTTGAGAAATATTTGTTTAATGACTTGTTGAGATTGCTCATAAATAAAATATCACCTTATCAGAGGTCTTTCCTCACCATTCTATCTGAAGTAGTGGCTCCCATTCTGTCACAAAACCCTACTAGATGCCACTGTAACTGAACAAGCCTGTTAATAGAAAAATTACTAAAATATGCAGTAAAATACAAATCCAACATAATGCTGCATTTAGTTTGGCAATTTTAATTTACTCAAATCAATATAGGAAAACTAATGTTTGTTATTAATTACAAATATTTCCTCTCCCTATCAATCAAATTAGGTAAATCAGTTCTATGCTATTTAGAAATATTCAGAATAACCAAAATAAGCTCATCAAACATAACCACAAATATTGAGATGAACTTCCTCTGACTCAGTTTCTTTATCCTTAAAATGTTAACAATAATATTAACACTCTTATAAGAATAGTAAGAATTAGATGAGTTACTGGAAATATTTGAATTGCTTTTTACAGTGGCATATAGTAAAAACTCAAAAAATATTAGCTGTCAATTGTTGAAATTTAATCTTGTTTTACATTTTTTATAATATTTTAAAATTTAGATTTTGATTATACTCAATTAATAAAACTTACCCAGTGGGTTCCGTGTAATATTTTAGGTAATCTAAGCACCTCTTAAAGTATATGTATATATATATATATAAATAACATTTTTGTAAGCAAATACACATATATGCATATATATTTATATATCATTTTACAAATGTTTGTATGTATTGTGAGAATTTTGATTTTTACCCATAATAAAAAAAAAAAAAAAAAAAAAAAAACTTACTTGTGTTTATTTGTATTTGGCTTACTAAAACTTCTAAGTGAAGCAATTTATTTTTTAAAAAAGATCAAGGATTTGACCTTCATAAAATTTGATATATTGAAGTTTCTTTTTTTTATTTCTCTATCAGGATTTTTTCAGTTCCATCACTCAGCAGATAACCCCACAACGAAACATAATAGCAGGATTATGAATGGAAGTCACAATTGTTTTTATAAAACTCGTTTTATGATTCCATCTTTTCTCCACTATTGTTTTATTACTTATAACTTTTATTTTAGTTGATATTCTAGATTAGGGAGCAGAAAAAAGAATAATATGTGACAGAGACCAAATATCTACAAATCCTAGGTTTGCTATATGTCCTTTTACATAACAAAACATTACCAACTCCTAAGAGCCCTTGTGTGTGTGTGGGGGGGGTATGTGTGTGTGTGTGTGTGTGTGTATGGTTATTGTTTTGAATTAGTTAAGTTGAATTTTAAATTTTGGTCCGGGTGGATGTCAGATGTCACACAATGGGATCTTAAGGGAGTAAAGCATGAAAAAAGATAGTTTCTTGCTCACAAGTAGCAGAGTTAGGGGTGCAATGAGGGGTCAACAGGAAATGCAATTGGCTCTGGTGGCTCAACCATCAAGTGGGGAGCACAGAAGCCAAGCAAGAGGGACCTGTGGGTCTATGCCTTTTCCTAGGGTGGCACTTAGATTTTCCTCTGGAGTTAAGGATTTGTTTCTTTAAAGAAAATGCTTGGAAAAATGGAAAGGGACTGGGGGTCCAAAGGCAGTATGAATGTTTAGTTTATCATTTGGGAGCAGCTGTGGGTTTTGGGTGAGGTGTGTGAGTGTTGTGGGTGGTGTCTGCAGATATGAGTTTGGGGCTGGGGTAGTTTATGCCCCAGGGCTGGAAAGCTAGGCTAAAGATCAGTTTTGATGCAAGTGGCTTAGCCAAAGTAAGATGGATCCTAATGCAACACAGAAAAAAATTTGACGTTTATAACAGTCATTGTCTCTTCAACTCCTTCTTCTCTTTCCTTTTCCTCTTCCTCCTTATTTTTTAAACAATTTTTAAAAATCTTGTGACAGTTTGATATTATTTATGAATTCCAAAAAGAAATATTGTGTTTATGAACTGGTCTGTTCCTTTGGTCATGATATCATTTGATTGATTTAAATTCAAAGGCTTTACATTTACTTGATTGTGTTAAGATTAGGGCTTTGATTCGACTATGTCATTAGGGCATGCAGGGTTGAGTGGGCTATATAAAGGGACAGTCAGTCAAGGAGACAGAAGTAGATACACAGTGAAGTGGACACATGTGAAGAGAGAGCTCCCCAGACACAGAAGAGAAGATTTGATCCTGCTGCCCCAGGAAGAGGGATGAGTCATTCACCTGATAATTTACAGCTGACCTTGTGAAGAGAACAGAGCAGCTGAGCCTGGGAGAGAAACGAGCCCTTGTCTATGACTCAATTTATATCCTTAACCATATGCCCCATTCTACCAAAGGCAATGGAGATTCTTTGAGTCCCTGGATATGAAAGCTAAATAAGACCCAACATCCATTATTCCACAGTATGTCTGGGTGTCACCTTTCTCTTGTCACTAGAATATCTTTACTCAGTTTAATGGGCATATGTCTCTGTGAGGTAGGATGGGGAATAATTATTATACACATTTTCTATGGTGATGCAGGAATTTCCCTCCTAGGGACTCAGATTCTCCATTCTGATAATGGGTTCTAGACATGAAAATACACTTTGTTCAGAATTAGGCTAGAAAAATATGACTTTTTACTGGGGTAACTGTCCTTGGTCTCCTGATCAGAATCCTTTGATTTATTTTGATTGTGTAGATTAAGAAATTTCCATATTGGTTCCCATTTGTCTTTTCCCTATGGGCATCATGTTCTAATAGCCATCTTTATAGCTTTCTACAAGCTGAGCCTTCTGGCTAAAATGTCATTGTCATTTATTACAATCAGTGTTACCACTTCGCTTCTGATGGTTAAAACTTCTGAATTTTATTATATTGAGAACTCATTTCCCCCTTCTCTATCAGAGAACCCGGTGCTGAAACGGCCTTTCCCAACTTCAGCCTACCTTCAGGAGAGTTTTCAGAGGCGCTTGTGCTCTGGTTACCAGCATATTTCTTATTACTTTGATAAATGGAGTGACTTTGGTCATTCCACAGAACAGAGTTGGCTGGTGTGCTTTAGGGCCTTCTGATATATCTTGCCCATTTCTCTCAGCCTTTTGCTCCATTTATTCACTGGCTTCCATGGAAGTTCTGGCATTCTTACTTCACTTGTGTGGGCCTTTACTATTTAATTTACCATTTTAAGACTCAAGATAACTGTAGGTAAGCACACCTTGCTCTTGGTCCTTGACTGGGTTTTAAATCTGGTATTAGAGAAGTGTACTCTCATATTGATTATCAGTCCATCACCCTTTAGATCCAGGAATATTAGTATTCTTTCCCATAAATATGGGAAATATGTTGCTCCTGTGGGGTATAGTCTTTTTCATCCCTTAGCTAATGGTTTGACTTAACCTATTTGCTGATTTTGTTGTTAGGAGAAGAAGTGGGGATATATACAGTTGGGTGCTTATATTTGTTTGTGAGGCAGAGACCCTTCAGTTGTCTTCAGCAAGGGTTAGCCTTCAGCTGAAAGGATTGGGTCATTTCTACAGGCTCAGACCATTCTGGAAAGTCTGTGATTCATGATTTTAATGTGCTTTAATTTAAAGTCTGCATCCTTTAACTCAAGTTTAGAATCCTTCCCAATCAGTGCCCTGACATTGATTTAGTAAACAACGTAATAAAACGTATATTCCCTTTGGGGCTCTCCTACTTTTTAAATTAATTCTTGGGCTGGATTCACATCTTTTAGCACTCTATAGCTGAGAGGAGATTATTTTTTAATTGTACTAAGGAGGCCCTTCAGCTTTTACACTTCACCTAAAATGGTGATTAACCATCCCCAGCCATTCTTTATCTTTCTCACAACAAATATCACATTCTATTGTTCTTATAATTACCACATTCTCCATACCTCTCAAGGCTTAAGATATTGTACCCACTAGTGACTTCACGTCTATTATATCTCTTACTTTTCCACCTTACAACAGTGAAAGCTTAATGCGCACTGCTCCAGCATGCCAGGAATTATCTATGCTTAACATAAAATCAGGGAAATAATCCTCATTGTTAGCTAATGGTGGGTATTCCAACTGCACAATTGCATTTCAGGGTCTGCTTCCTAGGACCCTGAGGAAACAAATATCATAGGTCCCGGTACTTAGAAAAAGGACTCTGAGATTTGCATGTAGGAGGTTTATTGGAAAGGGCTCTGGGGAATAGGACAACACACCGGGCACTCCAGGGATGCAATTCATTTAAAAATCAACTACAATAAGCAGCAATAAATTCTATAAAGAAGAATTAGATAATGTTATGACAGCAACTAATTAGGCCTTCAATGAAATCACATAGCCAGGGAATCCTTTCTGGACAAAAAATATGTTTATGTTGAAGGCATATAGTAAGTGCTTTCTTAGACATGAAGAGAAGATTATATGTTATAAATTCAATGAAATGACATAAAACCACTGACTAAATTAAAAAGCTGAGAAAAATAACCCCATTATTTCATAGCTTTGAATATAACATGATCAAACTATACAATACACCTGCACATTTTTTATTCCCATATGTCTCAGATAGAGAAGTAAAATTTTTCCACAGTCCCAATAATTTTAGTTTATCCAAACTAGTGTTGCCTTTCAAAACAGTGAATGCAATTGGAGAGCTTCATATAGATAGTGAATAAAATTGGTTTGGATTGAATCACTTCTGTCAGTATTGCTTTTTGAAAGAACAGAATCCCATTATTTTTAATGGCACCACAAATTTCAACAAAGACCATATAATTTTATTGTTAGGTGAAAATCCAAATGGTTTTCAGATGTTCTTAGTTATAAATTACTATCAAAATAATGAAGTCATTGGCCTTTATTGCCGACAATCAAGGAAGGAGACATGGTATCTTAGAGAAATTCCTGAAACTTATCACATTGTTATAAGTGTATTGATACCAAAGTTAGCAATCTGAGACTCCAGCACTCTGGATGACATTTTTACTAACAATACAAATTCATCTCATCTTTATAGAAACTTACTATCCTCTGCCTTTACATTTCACACAGTACCAAACAATCCTCCCAATTCTTCTTTGAAGATTCTCTGACTTATATTCTTTATTTTTCATTACAGTACAAATACTTGGGATGAGTTGAAATAAGTTTGTTTTGGATATCACAAAAATAAAACACAAGTTATCCTCCTATTTTCCACATTCTTTTCCAAACTTTCTAAAATCAAGTATGTGAGTGTGTGATTTAGTTTTCTGAAAAATTAAAACTACTTTGATGGTATTCTCACAGAGTGACAACAAAACACACACAAAAGCAAACCTTTGCCTCTAATTGTAAATTTATGATTTCCTATACTTAATATAACTCCATTTATTTTTTACTTTATCTCTCAAAATTATTCTAAGATAATTTTCTAATTACATGACAATATGTATTTAATATTATTTAAATATTTCCTTTCCTAGGTCCTAGTAATTAAACATTTTTCATTTCCTGCACATTATCTCAAACATCGGTTCTAATAAAAAATTCCATTTGCTCCTTGAAGCTTCCTGATTATCCTAAACAGATAATAATATTTAAAATTTATTAATATTAATTATATTATATAATATACCCTAGATATTATATTATACTATATTATATAATATATTGTGGTATAATTATAATATAATTATATTTATAATGCATTTATTAGATTATATTAAATATCAATAATATTTATTAGATTTTGGAGATATCTAGTTGTGACATCTGTTACCTTGGGGGAAGCTGGCACTTGGCCACTGAGCCACATCTGCTTCCCTGAGTTGGTTTTTTCATTTGTTTTTCTCGTTGTTTGTTTATGTTTTTTCAGGAGGCACTGGGAACCGAACTTGGACCTCCCATGTGGGAAGGGGGAGCTCAAGTGCTTGAGCCACATCAGCTCTCTCCTTGATACATTTTTTTCTCTTCTGTATCTTAGTCCTGTTGCTTAAGGATACCCAGTCCATGCAGTTTCCTTTGCCCCATTATAAGTTTGAGCAAATGTTATATGTTTTGTTATTTCAAATAACCCATTTTTCTAGTTTTTGAAAACTATCACTGATTATGAGGATTGACTGAATTAGCTAACCTAGATGGTTGGATATGTCCTTTTTTTCTTTTCTGTTTCAATCGAAACCCCCTAATTATGCATGATCAGGCAAGAAGACAATACTCTAGGTCATTGTCTTATGAATGTTTCACAATTTGCTACATTCTTCTGCTCTAACATATGCTGTAACACTTCCCTGGCCCTTCCACATATTCTTTGATATCTATATCTGTATCTGTATCTGCATCTGTATTTGTCTATCTATATATCTCTATCTCTATCTAGAGAACAAGAGATATTGTTAAATAAAAGGACACATAAAATTAAGGCATTTAGCACAGATTTTTAAGAGTGCTTCAATTTTTCTTATATAATCTATAACCAATGAAAATAAATAAATAAAATTAAGAAGACCAATCTTCTTATAATCAGGTAGCTATGGTCATTTTCCACTTAATATTCTCTCCATCCCAAGCTTTCTCAAAAACTGAGTTTCAGTGCTTAAAAGGGGGAAGTGGAAAAGAGCATTTCAATGGAGATGAGTGTAAATCCATCACTAACACTGATTAATCCAACGGATCAGTGGCATCATCTTTATAAATGTAGGACAACATATTTCCCCTGACACCATCTCCTGACACTTTAGAAACAGTAAGTAGGTTATGGGCCCTACACTGTCATCAATAGGTAAATTATGGGATCAGCTGTTATGAGTGGCTATTATCATTCACTTTTTTCTTATGTCACATTTTTCATCACATCTTAGGTATACTGAAAAGATTTATCTCAACTCTAACCTTCATGGCATTGAATGGAAAACAAATGTGAATTTCAGTAAATGAAGAGCAATATTTCACTTGCAAAAACATTCTTTCAATTTTAATGATGATAATTAAACTGCTTTGACTAAAAACTGAGTTTTTTCCCTCTACATTTAGAAATGGGAAAGGCTTTATATCACTATCTAAGTTATAGATGCTAGCTTTTTTACTTATCCCCTTAAATATGACCAAATATACAGTAAAGACATGTCAATGTTATATTTGATTGATTGCATAATAACTTTGAATACATGAGGAACTACTCGCTTAATTTTTTTCTTATTAAGCAGATGTTCTCTAGGTGGAGCTGCAACTCCTACCCTACAGCTCAATGGACTCATCCAAGTCACCTGGTGAGGAGACAACGATGGGAAATGGCCATCCCAGGGAATGGAGAGGGCCTGCATCTGCAGGCAGGATCATCCCACCCACCATATCCATGGGATATAAGCCCTCTCTCACTTGGAGTTGGAGTGGACATCACCATCCCAGTCGCCTCTGGATTGGGGGAAGAACTATGGACTAAAGTGGACTTGATGGTATTCTCTTGCTCACATATGGTGATTCTTGCAATGCAAGAAATTATAACAATGAGGTGGAGCCAGTGGCCACTTGACAGTTTTTGGGTAGGGAGGGGATGAGCAGTTGAAATACAGGGGCTTCTTTGGGAGTTGGAGGTTGTCCTGAGTACTGTTGTGGCAA
>JAKSZT010053929.1:44799305-44887714 GCA_026826555.1 Tolypeutes matacus
CATCACCATCCCAGTCGCCTCTGGATTGGGGGAAGAACTATGGACTAAAGTGGACTTGATGGTATTCTCTTGCTCACATATGGTGATTCTTGCAATGCAAGAAATTATAACAATGAGGTAGAGCCAGTGGCCACTTGACAGTTTTTGGGTAGGGAGGGGATGAGCAGTTGAAATACAGGGGCTTCTTTGGGAGTTGGCGGTTGTCCTGAGTACTGTTGTGGCAATGGATGCAGGCCATTTTAAATCAGCACACACCACTCATAACTGAGTGGGAGAGAGTGTGGTCTACAGTGTGAACTGTGGTCTATGGTTGGTGGCAAGGCTCCAGGATGTGTAAGTTCATTGAGGTTGGTGGGCCACACTGTGGGAGATGTTTGTGTTGGATGTGGTGGGAGGTGTGGGAGGTGGGCAACATGGGAATCCCAGTGGGTTCCGTGTAATATTTTAGGTAATCTAAGCACCTCTTAAAATATATGTATATATATATATATATATATAAATAACATTTTTGTAAGCAAATACACATATATGCATATATATTTATATATCATTTTGCAAATGTTTGTATGTATTGTGAGAATTTTGATTTTTACCCATAATAAAAAAATAAATAAATAAATAAAATCCATAAAGAAATATTTAAAGTATAAAAAAAAAAAAAAAAAAAAAAAGCAGATGTTCTCAAAGTGTAAATTGTGGACTCCCAGGAGTCTCTGCTCCCTTTAAGGGAATCTACAAGATTAAAACTATTTTCAAAATAATCCTTATATGTTTTTTGCCTTTTTTCACTTGTCTATATTTGAAAGAATAAAATTTCAATGGGGCATAAAAGTGCTTACACCTTACCATGAACCTAGACAGTGACCCCAAACCATTCAATACCATTGCGGTTTTCACTGCCAATGCGCAAAACTAAAACAGCAACAAGAAAGCTGATTTCAATGAAGAATAACCTTTAATTATTTCTTTTATTAAATTATGACATTTGAGTATTTATTCTTAGCATTGTGTGTGACAAATGGCAAGTACATTTTAAACATTGGGAAATGCTTTGGTTTTCTTGAGGAAAACACTCGTGAGATTGAATTGCAAGTTAATTTTCATTGCTAGCATTTTACTTGAGAGAAAGCCTGAAAGTCACAAAATACTAATCATGACCTGAGTATTTAGAAGATATTAAAAAATATATATATTTATAATTCTTTTACATTTAATGAAGTAGTTGGATTTAGGTATACCACTTTAGAATTCTTTTTTTCTAGATTTCACCTTTTTTTTTTTTTTTCTAATTTCCGTTAATTACCTTCCTTTGGATTAACTAAATGCTTTTTGAAATTCCATTTTTGTTTACCTATTAGCATATTAGCGCCCCCCCTCTCATATATATATAGTTGGTGTGGCAGTTTGATATTATTGATGAATTCCAAAAAGAAATACTGATTATGTTTGTAAACTGGTCTGTTCCTCTGGTCTAGTGATATCCTTAGATTGTATTGAAGTCAGAGGTTTCACTTTTAATTGATTAATTTAATTGATTAAATTATTAAATTATGACTCACAGAGAAAATGACAAGAAAGAGGAGACAGAGTTTTGATCCTGGAGCCTGGGAAGTAAGCACACAGGGAAGGCTCCATTAGACCCAGCAGAGGCCCTGGGAATAGAGGGGAGCTATTTGCCTGAGAGTTTACAGCTGGCCTTGTAGAGAGAGCAGAGCAGCTGAGCCCAGAGTGAAGCAATCCCCGGGGAGAGAGACAAGACTTGTTGCAGCCTGTGGCTGAGATTGGAAGAAGCTGGGACCATGGAGCCTTCGGAGGAGTAGGAAGACTGAACCTTCTCCCACATTGCCCGCTATCTTGTATCAACATGTGGCCACAGATTCTGGGTGAGAAAGTACCTCTTATGGTACCTTGAGTTGGACTGTTTAGGGCCTTGTGACTGTAAGCTTCTACCCCAAATAAATACCCTTTGTAAATGCCAACTAATTTCTGTTATTTTGCTTCAGCATCCCTTTGACTGACTAATACAGTTGATCTAAGGATTATAATTTTTCTTTAATATTTTATATGTTATTCCTTCACAATTTCTATGCTCTTATTGCTATATATCATGCATTATAAAGATCACAAAATAAAAATGTTATATTTTTCTTAAAGAGCCATGCACATTTTAAATATTTTAAAAGAAAAATATTCTCTTATATGTACCTGCAAATTTGCCTTTTATGGTGCTCTATTTTTCCTGGATGATTTCAGTTTCCATTCAATATAATTTTCATTTAGACTGAAGAATTTCCTTTAGCATTACTTATAGTGCAGGTTTTCTGGTTACATATTCTCTTGGTTTTCATTCACCTGAAAATGGCTTATTTTGCCTTCTCGAGTGATAGTTTTACTGGACATAGAATTCTGGTTTGACTTTTTTAAAAATTCTGTTTTCCCTTTTTTGTTGTTGTGCTTTAAAAATGTCTTTTCTCCCCCTATTTCCTGATAAAAATCCAACATTTATGCTTATCTTTGTCGCCCTGTGTTCCACATGTCAGTTTTCTCTGGCTGCTTTAAATGCTTTGTCATTCTATTTGATTCTCAGCAGACTGACTCTGATGAAACTCGGTGTGGCATATCATAGTCACACTGCTCTATTTGTCCTACTTGGGGTTTCTGGGATTCTGAATCTATACATTTTGTGTCTCAACTTTTTTTTTGTTGTTTTTACTTTATTTCTTTAAATATTCTTTGCTGACTATTTTCGCTATCCTCTCTTATTGCCACTCCAGTTACATACATTTTGGACCTTTTGACATGCTTTAACATGCCATTTAGGCTCTGAAACTCCATTCATCTCTTTCAATCATTGTTTATATTATTCTTCAGCTTTGATCTATTGCTCTTTCAGTTTACTGCCTCTTGTCTTTGTTTCCTGTGTTCCATGTTAAGTCCATCAGTATATTTTTAATTTCAAATATTATACTTTTTATTTACTTGTATTATGTTGATCTTTTAATATTTTTATTTCTCTGTTGACACTTTTATTTATTCATTCATTATAAGTATGGTATCTGTATTACTGAGCCAAAGGGGTGCTGATGCAAAATACCAGAAATCTGTTGAGTTTTTATAAAGGGTATTTATTTGGGGTAGACGTTTACAGTTACCAGGATATAAAGCATAAGTTACTTCCCTCACCAAAGTCTTTTGCCACATGTTGGAGCAAGATGGCTACTGACATACAGCCTTCTCCTTCGTCTTAAAGCTCCATGGTCCCAGTTTCTTCTCATATCAGCTGAAGGCTGGGATAAGTCTCATCTCTCTCCTGGGGCTTGTTTCTCTCCAGGTTCAGCTGTTCTACTCTTTCCACAAGGCCAGCTATGAATTATGAGGTGAACGGTTCATGTCTCTTCCTGGGACCTCTGCCAAGGTCTAATGGAGGCTTCTCCCCTTCCTCACGTATCCGCTTCTCTGTATGTTTACTTTCCAGGGCTCCAAAATTCAAAATTATACTACTGTCTCCTCCACCATGTCCTTTTCTCTGTGAGTCCCTGCCCACCAAGGGGGTGGGGACTCAACATCCTACTGACATGGCCCAATCAAAGCCTTAATCATAATTTAACCAAGTAAGAGTGAAACCTCTGAATCCAATATGATCTAATATAACCAGAGGAACAGATGAATTTACAAACATAATCCAATATCTATTTTTGGAATTCATAAATAATATCAAACTGCTACCATATCCTTTTAAGTTTTGAACATAGTTTTATATTTTAAATGTTTAAAAGGTTCTTTAAAATCCTTGCCAGCTACTACCAATTTCGGATTAACTTGCCTTTTTGTTTTCTAGTCAAGTGCAATGTTTGCCCATTTCACATACACAGTGATTTTTAATTATATCCTTTCCATTGTGAAGTATATGCTTTAGTACTTCTGAACTCAGTTATATCCATATGAAGAGTATTTTAAAATTTATTTTAAGAGACAATTAATGCAGGTGAACTCAAACTTCCATATTTCATGCATTATATGGCAAGAAAAAAAAAGCTCTATTTCATTATGTTAGCTTTAGGTGAGCTGTTTGGAGTCTGTCTTGCACATGTATATTTCCAGCATCAGAACTATGGATAACATTTATATACAAATTTTAAGCCTTCCCATTGTGAGATTCTCTCCATTCTAGAATTTCCCCTTCACTATCCAACTGAAGTGTTTGCACTGAAGTCTATTTTTTAGTTATTTAATCCAAGAGACTATAGCTTTTGTATCAGACAAAATCCATAAAATATAGGAAGATAACCTAATGCCATTCTCTTTTTCCAAATGTAGATTTCTCTTCAGTTTCTGCCTGCTTTAGGTTATTCTCCATTGACTTCAAGTGGTAGTTTCATTTTATTTGTTTGGTTTTCTCCAGAATTAAGACCTGTTATTTTTCAAGATCTACTTGGAAATTATTAAAAATAAAATCTTTTGAATATAGGCTTGCTGTGTTTTTTTTTTTTTTTTAATACAAGCATTACGAGTCAGGGCACAAGATAATTTTAAGACATTTAGGATACACAAATATCATTTATTAGTAATAAATTAAAAGAAGCAATTAATTCTAAGTAGAAGTTTGAGAAAATACCAAGGAGGACATGGTTTTTGACATGATTTTTTTGTATGAACAGGAAAGCCACATCAGCTTAAAATATATTTAGTTTTAAAATGGGACTTTCTCAACTAAGTCTGTGTTTTACACATAGTAGGATGTACATATCATTTTATGAGATAAACTGAATTGATTAATAAACTAATTAATTTAATGTCACTATTCTCTCTGGTTGACAATTTTGAATTTTGAAGAGATTCTTAAAAATAATCAAGTAGAAATGTTTTGTACAATGAACCTGGAAATAAGACATTGCAACCAATTTTCTTATAAATTCTTGATTAAAATTCAAAGGGTTATAATTAATTCCCATGCTTAGTGGAAGAATTAATAAATACCCCATTTGAAGCAAACAACAAAGAGGAAGAAATTATTAGAAGCAAAGAGGTGACTCATAATATCCAGGTTATTACAGTAATGATTCCATGTTTCATTTCATTGATCTACATATTATCTTGGTATGCCCACTAACTTTTAATGTGATTTTTCAAAAAGTCAGAAATCTTAAATGTGTTATAATTACAATGACATTTCTTTGGTAAGATTAATTAAGTCTAAAGTTATCATTGGGGTTTGTGAAAGTAGGGTTCCAAAATGTGAAATGCATGATAAAATAACTAATGTAAGTATCCGTGTAAGAACAAAAAAAAAATGAAAGATTTTGTTGAAAAAATAAGGCTTTTTTAAAAGGTAAACAACATGCCTAAGTGTATGTTTAAGGATAAATAGGGAGAAGGAAGAAAACGTACTAAACATCTACTATGTGTCAAACTTTACACATATATTTTTATTTAAATCTCACAATAAAATTGAGAAAATGTACCCTTATATGGATGTAGAAGAGGAAGTAGAAAAATTGTAAGCATTTTCTGAGGCAGTGAATGCCCTGGAATTCAAACATGCATGATTCTGTCTCTTCACACATTAATCTCCAAATATTTAATTCTAAGTGTACATATACAAATGATTCAACCTATTGGGCTCATTAAATAGGCAATTAAAAATAATTACTTGCTAAACTGATTTTTCACCAAATTGATTGGCTTTTTTGATGAAATGTTTGCAATGGCGATTATGTTCAGTATGATTTACATAATGTGTACAAGTTCTATGTGTTCATATTCCTGTTTACAAAATGCTGATTAAAAATAACACATGCTTAGGATATACTGTAATCATCGTAAACAAAAATTCTGATTAACAAATGATAATATGTGTTTATTAATTATTTTTTTCTAAACAATACAAATTAATGATGTATCAGCAGAATGACACTGAACATGAATTAATCTTTCTTTGATTATGCCCAAGGCACATCATGATGTTGCAATGATTCAAGGTCTTCACGTGAACATAAATTATATTATGCTGGTAAAACAAGGAAATGCTAACTGATAGTCTACTGTTAATGCAATAACATAAATGACAATTACTTTCCTCTTCTATATTCCTTCCAAATGGCGTCTATTTACATGGAAAGATCTCAGAATTAGGCTCTCAATATCTTATTTTATCAATGTTACATAGATTCATTTGCTTCTACCCCCTCACTGTCCCTCAACTCCCTGTATAAACCTAGCCTACTTTTGTAAACAGATGTAAGGAGAAAATTTCAGTTATCTCTTCTGTTTTTTTTTTTTTTTTTTTTTTTTTTTTTTTTTTTTTTTTTTTTTTTTGTCTCACAACCAAAGATATTTTTATTTCACAAGTCTTGAGTGATGTTTTTATTTTTTTATAAACATTTGTCAATCCGTTATATATAGTATCTGTCCAGTATCTATGGGAAAATATATGCATTTAATTTCCCATTTTCTTGGCAATAAGAATATGGAATAGACATCACTAGTGATTAGAAAGGAAATTTATGGTGGTATGCACATATATACATACAC
The DNA here is from genome assembly GCA_026826555.1 of Tolypeutes matacus. Lineage (NCBI taxonomy): Eukaryota > Metazoa > Chordata > Mammalia > Cingulata > Chlamyphoridae > Tolypeutes > Tolypeutes matacus. The sequence continues at coordinate 44,805,837 of JAKSZT010053929.1, forward strand.
ATACAACATTAAATGACATTTTAAAAAACCCCAAATTCTTTGATACTTCTAATTAGGTCAAATAGAAAGTCTCCATGAGGTGTTACTATGTCTTTCACAAAACTGCAACTTGCTTCACAGTACAGTGTGGCTGTCTCTATCTCTTCTTGCACTAATGGTGGCAGCACTACCTTTGCTTCACCAGGATTTTCTCCATATTATGTGGTTCTTTCACGTATGTGCCATTTGATCTCCATAGTATCACCTCAGAAGGCTGAATACTATATATGACTTCTCTGGACTTTGGGGTTTGAGAAAGTTAAAAGTAAGAAAAAATCACCAAAATTAAAAGCTTCCAAATGGTGGACTTTTCTTGGACTACAATAAGTCCAAAATATCCTCACTACCTTCCCACTAGGAATGCCATCATTTACCCCATAAGTAGATATGTATAAGATTATTTCTGTGCTCAATCTGGAATAATTCCCTGTAAATCTTCAATAGATTAATTACAGTGGTCAAAGGCCACTCAGTTCCTGGAGGCCAGTTCTAGGAGAGCTTAACACCTCTTCTCTCAAATTTTCAATTCTTAAAATTTTCATCTGTAATACATATAAACTTTTCTCTTATGAACACACAATACACATAAAGACTGAAGGATTTGGTTATTAGCCAATCACTCTTACTTTTATAATTTTCTTTATGGAGAAACGGGAGAGGTTAGGTGTAGCAGTTTGATATTATTGATGAATTCCAAAAAGAAATATTGGATTATGTTTGTAACCTGGTCTTTTCCTCTGGGGTATTAGAGTGTATTGGATTCTGAGGTTTTGTGCATAAAAATAAATGACCTCCCTTGCTCCTAAATACTTTCCATATGATTATGATCATGAAATGTTTCAACAGGGTTTTATTTTTTATTTCTCTTTTGCTTAATTCATATTTAAAATCAACAGTAAAAGAATATAGGATGTGATGTTTGTATGCACAAGAAAATTCACATAATACCTTTTATGATTTCAAAATATAGAATCGATCATAGGACTTGTCTAAAGCCCTAAAACAGTGTAGCAAAGCCAAGCTGAATCACAGCAATAACATTTTGCCTAATTTATCTGATATAAAATGTCATTGCAGAGCTTTGTAAACATTGTATTTCCAATTTTGAGTTCAAGGAGCTTATTGAAATATTTAGAATGCTTTCAGTGGAATCATCTGTTTAAAACTTCATCATATTACTATCAGCTACCCACATAGAGAACAGTGTGCAAATTAACAAACTGTCACTAATGTTTAATATTCATTCTGTTAGAGACTGTGGAGACATGTATGTGTTGAGCAAAAATAATTTGTGTTTTAAAACTATTAGAAGAAAGTGATACAGAGAAAAGAAATGCTCTTATTCATTTCTGTTATGGATTGAATTAACTCCCTAAGAAAAAATGTTCAAGCCTTGATCCCCAATTCTGTGAGAACACATTTGTAAATAGGATCTTTGAAGATGTTATTAATTAAGAGGAGATCAAACTGGATTAGGGAGGGACCTAATTTACTATGACTGGAGCCCTTAGAAAGAGATAAAGCATGGACAGAGAGGGAGAACAGAGAGGGAGAGAGACATGACCATGCAGCAAGGCAGAGATTGATTTATGGATTGCAGCAAGCCACCACCAGAACCCTACAGATACCAAAGGAAATATTGCCTTGCTGACATCTTGATTTTGGATCTCCAGCCTCCAGAACTGTGAGACAATACATTCCCATTGTTTAAAACTAAGCGGTCTGTGGAACAAGCTTCTGGTCCAAAAGTTTCACAAGATACATGAAATTAATCAATAACAAATTAGTTCATTGTAATGAGAAATATTGTAAAAATACCCCCAAAATTTGGAATAATGTAATACTAAGTAGTTATATGCCACAAAGCAAATAAATTTAGCAATTCTTTTTTTAATTTATTTTATTTTTAAAGAAGCTGTAGATTACATAAATGTCTCATCAAAAATATAGGGGATTCCCATATACCCCACACCTTCCCTCTCTAACACTTTGAACCATTAACAACATCTTTCATTAGTGTGGTATATATGTTACAATTGATGAACACAGATTGAAGCATTGATACTAACCATGGTCTATAGTTTACATTATGGTTTATACTTTGCACTGCACAATTTTTTAGGTTCTGACAAAATGTATAATGGCCTGTATCCATCATTGCAATGACATGCAGAACAATTCCAATGTCCCCAAAATGCCCCATGTTAAAACTATTCTTCCCTCTCCCTCCCCTCAGAACTTCTGGTGATCACTGCTTTCATATCAATGTTACAAGTTCTGCCGTTCCTATAATAATAATAAGTCTACTTTTGTCCATAGTTGCAATCCTCTCTTATGTTTGTTCATTCCTCAATGTTGAGGATTTGAGAATGGTGATGAACATTCTGCTTCTGGTTGAGAGGGGGCTTAGATACCATGGGGCAGTTGGGTGGTACTGTCTTGCTTGCAGTTTTAGATACTCTCTGTTTTTTGGGTTGGGGGTTGTCCATCATCATCCTTTTGTCAGTGGTCCTGGGTGAGTTTGATGAACTGGAGAAGAGGTATTGGCTACAACTGCTGAGATTCAGGGATCAACGAGCATATAAACAGCAGGAAGATTTGCGATTGTCTCTGGGACACATATTTAATGGGTATAATGCTAATTATAGGCTCAAATAAAAGGGGCATAAAAACCATGTGTAAGGAAATTATAAATGAGTCCAACTCCAATACATTGGGGGAATAGGTTTTCATATATTCTAAGGTAAGGCCCACTGACAAGATGCTGAAGTTCTGTGGTTATTGCCTTGCCTATCATATTCAGATGTCTCTAGAGCCTTCAGGAGCCCCATGCTTGAGGCACTGTTTACAGCAGCAGTCACTGAGAACCCCCTGAGACGTGCATAAGCATATGCTCTGGAATGACTTCCCGACTCACTATGTAATCTTTAGGCCATAAAAACTCATTTGTATTTAATATTTCCCCTTTTTGGTCAAGGTCATTTTCCAAATGCATGGCTAGTTGGCACAGTGTAATAATCCCTCAGTGCCATGACTCCTCATTCCCCAGAGTCATGTCTCATGCCCGGGGAGGTGGGGGGGGGGGACACAGATGACGACGACGATTACAGTAGTGAATTTATATGCTCAGTTTGGCTTAGAGAGAGGCCACATTTGAGCCATAAGGAGGCTATCAAGAGGTAACTTTTAGGCAATATATAATAAGTGACAATTTCACAAGAACAAGGTTCATAAATGCAAGTATCAATGTCAAGGTCCAGGAGTAAAGGTCCATCCTCACATTTATGTAGGAAAGAATTCTGTCAATGAAAAATATCTTACAACTGAAATTAAATTTATTATATATTTACAGTTTATTTGCGTGGTTGCCAGAAAACCAAAAGCTTGTCATGGCCACTTCATAGATTCTCTGATAAACCCAGACAGAGGTTTAATTTTAAAAATCTTAAAAATAATCTCACTGTGTTTACATATTTCCATACAATTTATTTCAATATATGTGTTGGTTCTTGATGAATATATAGTGACATTTGGGTTAGGAATATTCAATACGACAATTATTTTGGAAAATATCCCTCCTTACCTATTATTCCCAGGCACTGCTTTCTGTAAAGATTTAAAAATTCATTAATTTTGGTAATTACTGAGCACTTGTTTGTAATTATTTGACATTTTATTTTACCTACATAAACTTAATTTACTCAAACTTTCATAAACAAGTGTGAAAAACACAAAAGAATGTATTAATTACTTATGGGAATCTCCTATTTTTTTATGTAACATTTGTGTAATCTAAAGCTTCTTTATAAATAAAAAAATTTACCTAAAAAAAGTCTAATAATTACATGGAACTTACAACCATCAGCTCGAATAGCTTCCATAGAGAAAAATACAGTGTATAAAAGTTATAAATATTTAGTGAGATATGAAAAACACAAAACATAGAAAAAAGATTCAATACATTAATAACTAATATCTTAAGCAATAGAACAAACAGAAGAAAATATTTTCAAAATGTAATTTAAAGAAACAAAATTAATATTAAAAAGAACTTATATCTAGAGTTTTAAAAGGAAGTGTTCCTAACAGAAAAAAAGCTGATATTAATATTAATATGGTGTAGAAGAGCTTACATATCAAAAATACATAAATATATCACTTTCTAGAATTTTTTTTAGCACTCCTACCAACCCCAACCCAACATACCCACCCACCCCAACACACATGGAAAACATCTCCCATAAGGAAAAAAGCATTGAATGGGTCATTTTATACAATGAGGAATTATTGGCTCATGGTTTCAGAGGCCAGAAGTCCAAATCATAGTTATATCCTCCCTGGTTCTGTAGAATCTGGCTGGCTGGTAATCTTTGGGTTCCTCAGCTTTCTCCTCACATGAGATGCCCTCTAGTTTTCTTCTGGTTCTGTTGACTTCTGGCTTTTAGCTCCTCCCTGTTACTGTCTCTATTACTATGACATTCTTTTGTTTATAAAGGACTCCAGTAATCTGGATTAAGTGACACCTTCATTCAGTTGGGCCACACCATAACTAAAAAAAAACCTTCAAGAAGTCCTCTTTACAATAGGTTATTAACCAGAGGGACATGGATTAACATTAAAAACAGGTTTAAATCAGTGTACATAATTAAACCTATCAGAAGGATAGTTCAAAAATTGGGAAGAAAGGACATAGATTACTTTGTCTTTAAGAATTGGGATAGAGTGATCCTGTGTATAGGTAATATAACAAGAAATATTTAGATTATTAAAAATAAGATAGATGTAAGAGTTAAAAATAAAAAATATGAAAACAAAATTTTAGAATTGAATTTTGGAAGAAAGGACTTTGAAGTAGAATACATTAGAATTATACATTTAAAAAATATATGTACTGATAGGGAAACAATAAATATTATAAAATTTGATGATATAAAAATAAGAGGAAAATAGCCAAACTCACTGAAACAGACTACTAGAAGCCATAAGTAATTGGAATGCAAAATAAATATATAAGAGAATTAAAAAATCAAATAGAAATAACACAGAATACATAGTAAATGCTAAGAGAAGAAGTTTAGTAACAAAACATACCATAAAATAAATTATCTTTCACTTCAATTATTGAAAATGAGATAAATTTACTAAAGAAAAATAAAATTCTAATGTAGAATGAAAATCTGTAACCAAGTAGTTTTCATAAGAGCTGCATCTGAAACAAAATGATTCTCAAAAATGTTTTAAATGATAAATACAAATCAAGAAAGCAGAGATCAAAATATCAAAATGACCATATATATTTGAATACAAAGAAAATAGCATTAATGAGGATGAAACACTTATAATAATTAAGCCACATGCAACAGAGAAGCTTAGACATGAATATTTTTTTTTATTTTTTAATTTATTTTTATTGTGGATAAAAATCAAAATTCTCACAATACATACAAACATTTGCAAAATGATATATAAATATATATGCATATATGTGTATTTGCTTAAAAAAATGTTATTTATATATATATATACATATATTTTAAGAGGTGCTTAGATTACCCAAAATATTACACGGAACCCACTGGGATTCCCATGTTGCCCACCTCCCACACATCCCACCACATCCCACACAAACATCTCCCACAAGTGTGGCCCACCACTCTCAATGAACTTACACATCCTGGAGCCTTGCCACCAACCATAGACCACAGTTCACACTGTAGACCACACTCTCTCCCACTCAGTTCTGAGTGGTGTGTGCTGATTTAAAATGGCCTACATCCGTTGCCACAACAGTACTCATGACAACCTCCAACTCCCAAAGAAGCCCCTGTATTTCAACTGCTCATCCCCTCCCTACCCCAAAAGTGTCAAGTGGTCACTGGCTCCACCTCATTGTTATAATTTCTTGCATTGCTAGAATCACCATATGTGAACAAGAGAATACCATCAAGTCCACTCTAGTCCATAGCTCTTCCCCTAATCCTGAGGGGACTGGGATGGTGATGTCCACTCCAACTCCAAGTGAGAGAGGGCTTATATCCCATGGATATGGTGGGTGGGATGATCCTGCCTGCAGATGCAGGCCCTCTCCATTCCCTGGGATGGCCATTGCCCATTGTTGTCTCCTCACCAGGTGACTTGGATGAGTCCATTGAGCTGTAGGGTAGGAGTTGCAGCTCCACCTAGATTTCATGCACACCTGGCACATAGGTAGGCGGGAGGCTCCAGTCTCTGGAAGTATACCTAAAAACTCCAGCATCACATATAGGTTTGAATAGAAGGGACTGGTGAACCATGTGCAGGGAGGACTTATTTGAGTCTAATTCTGTCACTCTCAGGAGCACAGATTCCAAAATAGAACCCACTGATAAGGCATCAGTCTCTGGGGCTATCCCCCCTTATATAGGACCTGGGTGTCTCTGGAGCTCTCAGGAACCCCTCTGAGTGGGATGATAGGCACTTAGATGTTCTATGAGCTCCTACTGAGGTGTGCATAAGAGTTACCTCTGGGATGACCTCCCGACATGAATATTTTTAAGAAAAATTGTCACAATTCATGAAACAGTGTTTATAAAAATGCAAGGAAAAACAATAATAGTTGAATACTTATCTCTCTCTCTAAGTCCATGTCTAATCAAAGAAATATAAATCATGACATATTTGACCTAATTACATAATTACTAAATTAAATGTACCTAATGTTTATATATATGTATATAACTATGTATATGTGTGTGTCAGTGTATTGAAATTTATATCCAGAATACAAATTTTCAATTCTCACTTTCAAGAGACAGGCATGATTAAAAATTGATTATATGTTGGGAAAAAAAAAAAACAAACTCTACTAATTAAAAAATATTGAAATAGTACCAAAAATGTTTTCTGTTTATAGTATAATAGAACTTTAATCATAAAAGAAAAAAATTGACTTAATTTAAATGCCTGCCTTAAAAAACACAATGGGGTCTAAATAAAATCAAATAGCACATAAAATTTTCCACAAGTTTTTTATTTCTTTTTTTCAAAATGATTTCTTAAAATTGGTAAGAAAAATATTAATCCAACAGAACAAAGGCAAGTTTTATAAAGAGGCAAACAGTAGGCAGAACCTTTCACATGAAAGATGTACCACCCTGTAAATACAAGTGGATATGCCCCCATGATTATGCTATACTAAATGCTCAATTGACCTTAAAATAATTTTATCCTGGATTATTTGAGTGAGGCATTGTTATTATAGGAGCACTTAAAAAGAAAGTGCTTCCTCTGGCTGGTGGCAGAAGAGAAAGTCAGAAGTATTTGAATTATAAAAAAGAATTTACATTCTGTTTTAGTTTGCCAAGCTGCCAAAAGCAGATACCATAAATTCACTGAGTTTAACTATGGGAATCTATAAGCTTACAAGCTTACAGTTTTAAAGCTATGAAAATGTCCAAATCAAGGTATCATCAAGATGATTTCTTCCTGAAGACCAGCTGTCAGTGGTCCTGGACTCTTTCGTCACAAGGCAAGGCACATGCACGTGTCTGCTGGTCTCTCCCTTCTTTTTGAGGTTTAGTTGCTTTCAGCTTCTTGTTCCTATGGCTTTCTCTGTCTTTGAATTTCATTCTCTTATAAAGGACTAGAGTAAGAGGATTAAGACCCACCCTGAGTCATGCCTTAACTGAAGTAATCTTATCAAAAGGTCCTACTTAAAATAGGTTTACTCAGGCAGTAATGGATTTACTTTAAGAACATGATTTTCTGGGATACTTACCATTTCAAACCACAACATATAGCCTTGATATTTTGAAGATAAAGAAGTCCACGGAATTAAGAATGTGGGCAGTCACTAGGAACAAAGTGTGGCCCCTGTCTTACTGCCAGCAAGGAAACAAGGACCTCAGAGCTATAGCTGCAGAGAACTGGATTCTGCAAAACATGAATGATCTTAAAAATAGATTATTTCCCAGAGTCCTCAGACAAAAGCCCAGCATGGCTGACTCCTTGATTTTGGCTTTGTGAATCCCTACACATAGAACCCAGTCTAGTCTTCTTGGCCTTCTTATCATTAAATAGGTGTTGTTTTATGCTGCTGTGTTTTTGGTAATTTGTTATGATGACAATAAAGAGTTAATAAAAGACTGTTCACATAAAAAAGTATGTAAAGATGTTCATTAATCATTTGGCACTTAATAAAAATTAAAATATTTAATACCTTGGTTGGTAAATATTTTTTAAATATTGAGGGGAAGGAGAAAACAAAACACTTATAATTATTTGTTGGTATATTGTATTGATACCATGTCTTTGGAGGAAAATTTATCCATATTCACAAAAAATTATATACTCAGACCTTTTGACAGTTATTCCACTGATATACTTTATCACATTCCTATAGGTCACGAGCATTTGTTCTAAAGACCCATGCATATGTGATAATATATCTAATACTTTATATTAGATATGTAAGTGAAAAGACTAGAATTAGCCTATATGCCTATTTCTGCAGAAAAGAAAATTATGTTTTATCCATACAATGGAATGCTACATAGCAGTTTAAATGAATAACATAGATACTACATTATGCTTTTAAATAATGTCTACTTGTACTGACAAATCATTAATAAAAGTGCAGAATTCTGGCTTGTATTTATTTAAAAAGCATGCTATTTTTTGAAAAAATTGAAAATAGTTTAGTTGAAAGAACTAAATGTGTTAAGTCAGGGTTTTCAGGGAAGAAACTAAGAGAATTAGACAAATTGAGGAGGAGGAGTGTTTACTATGAATAGAGCTAATTGACAGATGACACATTCACAGAATTTACAAGCAACTACATTCTTCATGTTTATAAGTTTATAATGTAAGAAACAATATATAAATGAAGTCAAATATAATTAGAGATCTAGAATTCCATTAATGGGGCTGAAGAGGTAAGTGAGTCCTCTTCTCCAAATCAAGCATAAAACTGAATACAATCATGACGAACAATGATATCATGTCTCTGGAAATTGGCAAACATCAAATTGAGGAGCATTTATTTTTGAATTACTAGAGCTGCTAGTAAGAATGTCAGGAGTTTGTAACTTTTTTTTTCTGCTTATGTTCAATTGCTGCTGCTTCCATTCAAATGCTTTAAATTTAGTAGTTTATCAGAGTGAGGTTGGTCATGAAAACCAAAATCTTTCCTGACAAAGAAGAGCATGATTTGGAATCTACGTTAACACCCAAGTTAGAAGTGTTTTCAGAAAAATGAGCAATCTATGTAAGAAACAATGGAAGAGAAACCTACAGAGCCACTAAAACAAGGTTGCAGACTTGGTTGGAGTGAGTGGAGGACCAGACAGAAATAAACTAAAAATGTCTAGGAGTTTAGAGTTTCATAACAATGTCCATATAAAGCTATGTTCACATCCCTGCCTAACTGAGAAGCCAAACACATGCGTAGGAAAAATCTGGTGGAACCTGATATAGAGTGAATGCCAAGTTGGGAAGTGGCTGAACTTTTGAGTACACTACCAAACCCACACTTCACTCTTCAAATGGCACGGTTAATGAAAGGAAAAATCAAGCCACAGATGGATACAATATATTTGCAAATCATACATCTGATAACGGACATGTATCCACAATATACAAACAACATTTACAGCTCAATCATAAGAGGGAAAGCAACCCAAATAAGAAATAGGCAAAATATTTGACGTGACATTTCTCCAAAGAAAATATACAAATAACTATTGAGCATATGAAAAGAAGCTTAACATCTTTAGTCATTAGGGCAGTGCAAATCAAACCACAGTGAAATACCACTACATAGCCATGAGAATGACCATAATCCAAAAGACTGACAATACCAGGTTTTGACAATGACACGGTGAAACTAAATTGTCATACATTGTTGGTAAGGATGTAAAATGGTACAACAAATTTGGAAAGGAGTTTGACAGTTTCTTAAAAAGTTAAAAATATACATAAAAATATGATCCAGTAATTCTTTACCTTTCATTATCTACCAAAGAGAAATGGAAATCTATGTTCACACAAAGACTAGTATGTGAAATTTTATAACAATATTATTCTTAACAGTGAAAAACTGGAAACAAACCAAATGCCCATTGAATTATTAATGGAAAAACACAAAGTCATATAGTTATATAATAGTCTACAATTCAGGAATAAAAAGAAACAACCCTATTAACACAATCTGCAAAATGGATGAACCTCAAAAATATTGTGGTAAGTGAAAGAAGCCAAACCCAAAAGACTACATCCATATGGAACTATAACAGCAAAAAGTAATAAATCAAAGCCAACTCTAAGGAATAGAAGAGCAAACTGGAACAATTATCCAGGTAATTCTTCCAAAATGTTTTACAGAGAAAGAAAATAAATAGCAAGCATATAATAAAATATAAAGACATGTACTTTAGAGCTGAATGTTTACATATATAATAGTAATTACTGGGGTGGGGGGGGGAGAAAACATAATGAAATTAGAGAAAATATGAAAAAATAATGCCAGAAATTAAGTCCTCAATGTTTAAAAAATCTAATGAGCATTAGAAATAACAAAAATAGACCAAAAATATGATGTAGCAGTTTTTAAGACACTTCATATGGACAACAAAAGAAAATAAATACTGTGAGCCAGGAAACAAATGGTGTGCATGTGTGGGGGTATAATTTCACCAGCTTACAGCTTTGAGGGAGTTTCTAAGTCATGGTGCAGGTAGGGCAGAACTGAAGTGGAGAATCTACCTGAGATGTAGAGATGGAGCTAAGCATCGGGTATAAAAAGGCAGTGAGATTTCACAGGACTGAATAATGGAGAGGAGAGAACATCACACAGACAGAATCCAAGGATCTGCTGCAGAGGACCTCCTTGAGTCTTCAACTATCAGAGCATGCTTGTGAGAAAACTATTTGAGGGAAGGAAAAGAACCACATTAAAGGATTATCGTCTGATCCTATTACCCAGACTAAAAAATAATTCATGATCCATGAAAGACTTGATAGAATACTAAGTTCTTGCCTTATTAATGGGGAATAATTAAACTTAGACACAACACTGCTATGGCCTTGCCTAACCATAAAAGCAAGTCTTAAAAGGATCAAACTGCAAGTGACTATGTCCAAGAGAAAAGCTTAAGAGCAGTTATAGGCATAAAAAATGTCCAGCATATAACAGGGTAAATATTGCAATATCTGGTATCTAATCCTGGAATATAATACATTCAAAGAAGCAGAAAAACACAATCTAAAATAAGGAGAATAACTTTTCAATTGAAATGGACTCAAATGACCCAGATGCTTGAATTAGCAGAAAAAGACCTTAAAAAGAATTATTTAACTGATAGTCCATATGCACACAATTTCAAGTAGAGAAAATGTAATATGTCAAAAGAGAGGCAAGGAAAATTTATAGGAATAAAAGTTATGGTATCTGACCTGAGAAAATATGCTGAATAAGATCAGACATGGTAGAAGAAGAAAAAGATGAACTTTAAGACATAGTAATTGATTATCCAAAGGAAACACAGAGGGGAAAAAGAATAATACAAAACAAAACAAGCATGTATTAGTGAGCTGCAGGAAAGCTTTATGTGGACTAGTGTCAGCTCCCAAATGAGCTATGTTTACATTTTAGCTGTTAATATCAGTATTATTTATCGGGTAGTGAAAATTTCTATTCTGACCATGATAAAATATTTCTGAGTTCTCGTTCTTCTTTTCAGAATAGGATCTATACTTTTCCATTTCTTGGGGCTTCCTCTGAATATTAACTCATGTATTCCTTACAATAATCCTCTGAATCAGGTGCCATATTATAGATGGATGACCTGAAACAAAGATATATGTCATGATTTCTAAAGGTTATATAGGGAGTGTGGCAGGTTGTCATTGTTTATGATTTCCAAAAATGCATACTAGATTGTATTTGTAAACTGGTCTGTTTAATATGCCTCTGGGCATATTAGATTGTATTAGACTCAGAGGTTTCACTTTTACTTTATTAAATTATGATTAAGGCTTTGATTCGTCCATGTCAGTTGGACGTCAAGTCCCCGTTCCCCTGGTGAGCAGGGACTCACAGAGAAAACAACATGGCAGAAGAGAGAGTTTGAGTTTTTGATGCTGGAGCCCTGGGAAGTTAATACACAGGAAAGGAAGAACACAGAGGAGAGAGAAAGCTCTTAGACGTGGCAGAGGTCCTAGGAAGAAAGATAAGCCTGATAGTACACAACTGACCTTGTGAAGAGAACTGAGACATTGAACCCAGAAAGAAATGAGCCCCAGGGAGAGAGGTGAGCCTTATACCAATCTAAAGCTGAGATTGGAAGAAGCTGGGCTCATGGAGCCTTAAGAGGAAGAAGGAAGCCTGGACCCTTGCAGACGTTAGCAGCCATCATGCTCCAACATGTGGCAACAGACTTTGGTGAGGGAAGTCACTCATGCTTTATGGCCTGGTAAGGGTAAGCTTCTACCCAAAATAAATATCCTTTAAAAAGGCCAATAGATTTATAGTATTTTGCATCAGCACCCCTTTGGCTGACTAATACAGAATTTGGTAGCAGAGAGAAGGGCCGTTCTTTCACAATTACCAAAATGTGGAAGGTTTTATAAATGGGTAAGGGTTGTGGTTTTTTTTTTTTGTTTGTTTTGTTTTTTTTGTTTTTTTTTTTTTAGAAATATTGAGATGCTTGATAGAAAAAACTTATAGTGCTTTTAAGAGACTCTTGGTAGGAATATGGATGCTAAAGAAACTTTTTATGAGACCATAGAAGTAAATAATGAAACTATTATTGGAAACTGGAGGAAAGGTGATCTGTGTTGTAAAATCACAGAGAACTTAGCAATATTGACTCCTGATGTTTTATGGAAGACAGAATTTGAAAATTGTAAGCCTGGGAAGTTAGCTGAAGAACTTTCCAAAGTAAACTCAGAGAATGTGGTTTGGCTTCTCCTTGTAGCTTATAGCAAAATGCTAAATGAGAGAGATATGCTGAGGACTGAATTATTGGACACAAAGAAACCAGAAACTGATTCCAGAAATTCCAAGCCTCTGCAAATCAAGTCCACAGGAGATAGTGCACCATTTGAGGAATTAACTAAACTTGAAGCTTGTAAATCAGGATTGAAAATGCAATTATCCAGGAAAGATTTGTGGAAAGTCTTACTGTCTGACGGCTTGACCCTGCTTCTCGAACACTAAACCAACAAGCTTTTTGAGAGAACTGTATGAACAAAACAATTGTCAGCTTGGACTAAAAGGGACAACAATGGGAGATACGGAAGGGAAAACAGCTTTAAGAGGAAAAACATGGAAGCTGAGATCTGGAATTAGACATTGCTTTGGGCCAGAGAGGAACCCCACCCATGTGTACAGAGAGGGTGAGACTGCCCAGCAGTTGAAGAGAGTGGATGTTCCTGCCCACTCTTCAGGGAGAGTTTTGCCACCCCAGGGTACAGAGAGTGTGGAGCACATTCCCCAAGGATTAGGGAGGGTAAGATTGACACCCCATAGATCTGAGGTCTGTTCCCCATGGATTAAGGAAGGCCAGGTCACCAACTTGTTGCTCTGAGAGGGTGAGGCCTGTATGCCAAAGGTTAGGGTAGATGTTGTCTTCACTTCACTGTACTAGTGGGGGTTAAGACTTTATCCCAGAGGTCAGGGAAGTTGTGGCCATCACCCCAATGTACTTGGATGTTAAGGCCTGGAGCTCAGTCACCACCCAGATACTTGATGAGGATGAAATCAAGAAAATGGCTGTTGGACAAGCCTGTGGAAAGGGTGAATCCTCATGAGGCCCCATGGAGACGAAACCATCATCTTGAGAATAGCTCTCAGACTTTAAAATCTAATGGAGAAGAAAGAGAAAAAAACAAAAACAGTATCTAATGGAGTATGCTCTTCAGGTTTACTGAACTGCAGAGAACCCATGACTCATGTTTCCCTTTCAATTTCTCCTTATGTTAATGCAAATGTTTATCCTTTGTGTGTCCCTTTGTATATTGGAAGTGGATAAATGGTTTTTGTAACTTTCAGAGGTTTACAGCCAGACTGGACTTTTACCCCAAGAAAAACAGTATTTCTTTAAACTGTGATATGATTTTGTATTCAGCATTGTTACTGATTTAAAATATATATATATTGTAATGTCTTTTTGGAATTCAGAGGGTGGAGTGTGACAGTTTGGCATTATTTATGAATTTCAAAAATAGATATTGGATTGTGTTTGTAAACTGGTTTGTTCCTCTTGGCATATTAGATTGTATTAGATACAGAGGTTTCACTTTTACTTGATTAAATTATGATTAAGGCTTTGATTTGGCCATGTCAAGTTCCCGCTCCCTTGGAGGGTGGAGACTCACAGAGAAAATAACATGGCAGAGGAGAGAGTTGGAGTTTTGATGCTGGAGCCCTGGGAAGTAAATCCATAGAGAAGAAGAACACAGAGGAGAGATATCACTCATTAGTCTTGGCAGAGGCCCCAGGAAGAGAGTATATAGCTGACCTTTTGAAGTGAGCTGAGCAGCTGAGCCTAAAAGGAAATGAGCCCTGGGGAGAGAGAGAGAGAGAGACTTATACCAATCTACAGCTGAGATTGGAAGAAGGTGGGCCCACAGAGCCTTAAGAGGAAGCAGGAAGCCTGGACCCTTGCAGACACTGGCAGTCATCTCACTCCAACATGTGGCAACAGACTTTGGTGAGGGAAGTCACTTATGCTTTATGGCCTGGTAAGGGTAAGCTTCTACTCCAAATAAATACCCTTTATATAAAACTAACAGATGTCTGGTATTTTGCATCAGCACCCCTTTACAGGGAGTAAACATTTTAGGATTTAAACACACTTTAACCAAAATGCTACAGCAAACCTGTAGGCAAAATTGTTTATCCTTTTGATATTTTCTTACTCTCAGATTACAGGGCTGGTAACAATAAGGTGTGGAACTAGTTGAAAAATACGTGCAAGGAAAATTTATTAAATAATTATGAAAAGACCAAATTGAATTTTTCTAGACAAGCACTGCATCATATGGAGAATACTAAAGCAACAATATTCAGTAGAGTAATTATTTTATACATTTAGAGACACATTTTCATAGTGAGTATCCCATGAGGACCCTTAACATGCCATTGTAATAAAAATTAAATACTCCTAAAGAATTGTAAAATACTCCACGCACATATACAAAAATGCATTTGATGAAAATACTCTTGCTTTCAAAATATGAGAGGCAATGGTCAAT
This sequence comes from Tolypeutes matacus, assembly GCA_026826555.1. Classification (NCBI taxonomy): domain Eukaryota; kingdom Metazoa; phylum Chordata; class Mammalia; order Cingulata; family Chlamyphoridae; genus Tolypeutes; species Tolypeutes matacus. The sequence goes on from JAKSZT010053929.1 coordinate 44,821,110, forward strand.
TTTCCCACTCCCACAATAGACACATTCACAGATTTAATAATAGGCATCTTTGTTTTAGGGAAAAAATTCAAAGGGAATGAAAATGAGTCTTCTAGCCCTCTCATTTTTAAGTAGTAATTTTTAAAATTTCAAGATATATCTTTATGCATCTTGAAAAGGATAAAAGTTTTAATGAAAAAGAATTATGAGTTTTAAAATCTTGCACAGTTTTTTTTTTTTTTTTTAAATCCACAATGTTTAAATCCTGACTGGCTAAACTGATCCCATGAAAATAGGAAAGCACCCAAACTACTTAATTCCACATGAATCAAATCCTTCAAACTGGAGGAATAGAACAGTTCATAGTTCAGAATGGTAGACTCAGACTTTTCTTTGGGTTTCTGAGAAGAGTATCTGCATTCTTCTTACCTACTGAGGGTGATGGTGTTCAATGACACCTCAAGGAAAGTTTGGGGATCTATTTGGAGCAGGTGCTGAATCTCATTTCCTTCTGTAGTCTTGGAATTTAGCAGACTCAGAGGGAACTTCCCTGCCATCAGAACAGAGGAGGTGTAAAAGAGACATGTTTTCTAGGAGTGTTGAGGCAAGAAGGGCCTAGGACAGACCTGCTGAGCACATATTTGAAGCTATTTGTAAAGAGTGACATCAAAAAATTCTACTTTATATATTTCTATATTGATGCTTTGTTCAATATAAAAAAGAAACAGAATTTGCATTTAAGAATGGGAGATAAGAGAGCAAACTTTATTATTGCTCACAATAAAACTATTACATTTTCAAGACTCAGAATATTGAATTGCTTATACATACACATGCATATGTAATTATTCATACTCATATATACATGTATGTATATATTCATAAACACATACAATTACAATTTTATTCATTGCAGAAGAGACCATGCTGTGTTTTTACCAGACCATTTCTTGACCCTACAAGGCAGAAGGTAAGACAACCTTTCCTAGTCCTTCTCATCTAGGTGGGTACAAATGACTAGTTCTCGCCAATGGAACATATTGAAATTGATATAACCCACTTCCTGAATTGTTCTGTGAAATATCTCCCATGGGCAATTTTTCTCTCTCTTTCATTTCATGGAGACCTTGGCCACAATGAAAGATAACAGAACTATGGATGGTGCCAGTATCTCTGAGTCACTTCTTGTAGAAATTCCTTCTAACAAGTAATATCTACAGTGGATTTTTCATGAACAAGAAATAGACTAAGCTATGGGTGTTATTATAGCAGGTCACATTTTTACTATCAGTATGACAGCATTTCTTCTGATAAGATATTGTCCAAATATCTTAAAGCAAATTAAAAAATTCAGTCTCTCTCCAAGGGCTTTACCAAGAGATAGCTGCCTATAGAAATATTTTGGTTTTGAATTCCTTTTTTAACAAATCAATTTTATTGATACTTATTAATAAAACATAAATCCATCTGAAATGTACAATAAATGGTTTTAGATATAAGCACATTTTTGTGCATTCATCACTTCAATAATTATTAGAGCAGTTTCATTATTCCAATGTTAATAATAATAATAATAATAAACAAAAAACAAACTATAACCAAGAACAATCTCTCTATGCTTCCCCTGCCATATAAAGCTGCTGTTCTGTTTCCTTCTCTCTAGTTTAATTGTATTTATATTTTGTAAAACCAGTCTTATATATGAAATATCATCCATATTAGTATTTTACATGAGGTTTCACTGTTATATAGTACCATGATACATTTTTCAGCTTTCCTTCTAGTATTATACATGACTTTAGACTTTCCCTTTCAACCACTGTCATACCTATATAACAGCTCAGCTAGTTACAAACACTATGATTTGCTTTCATCATTTCTATTAATTTCCAAAGATTTACAAACAACCTTTTTACCAAATCTGCACAAGATAATGTTCAGCTTTCCATTCTCTACCTTCATTCTATTTTTCTGATGACTACAGTCTATTAACTCCATGAGTTTACAAAATATATTTAGTTCAGAATAGTGCAGTCATACAGTATTTTTCCTTTTGTTACTGGCTTGCTACACTCAACATAATGTCCTCCATGTTCATCCATGTTCTCATATACTTCATGACTTCATTTATTATCACTGAATAATATTCCATTGTGTGTATACACAACAATTTGTTTATTCATTCATCAGTTAATGGACACCTGGGTTGTTTCAACTTCTGACAATTGTAAATAATGCTGCTATGAACACCAGGGTATAGATGTTTGTTCATGTCACTGCTCGCAGTTCTTCTGTGTGTATACCTAATAATGGGTATTTCCGGGTCACATGGCAAGTCTATATTCAACTTCCTTAGGAAAGTGCCAAACAGTCCTACACAGTGGCTGTACCATTCTACATTCCCACAAACAATTGAAAAGTGTTCTTATCTCTCCACATCCTCTCCAACATTTATAGTTTTCCAACTCTAAATTGTGAAATGATATCTCATTGTAGTTTTGATTTGCATTTCACCAATTGCCTGTAATATTGACCATTTTTTCACGTGTTTCTTCACCATTTGCATTTCTTCTTTGGATAATTGTCTTTTCAAGTCTTTTGCCCAATTTTTAATTTTTGATTGGGTAGTTTGTCTTTTTATTGTTGAGTTGTATGATCTCTTTATATATCATGTATGTTAAACCCTTATCAGATATGTTACTGCCAAATATTTTCTCCCATTGAGTCAGCTACCTTTTCACCCTGTTGACAAAGTCCTTTGAGGTGCAAAAGGGCTTAATTTTGGGAGGTCCCATTTATTTTTTCTTCTGTTGCTCATGCTTTGGGTGTATGCACAATTTAAGAAACTACGGCCTACCACAAGATCTTGAAGATGTTCTCCTACATTTTCTTCTAAGAGTTTTATGGTTGTTGCTTTTATATTTAGATCCTTGATCCATTTTGAGTTAATTTTTGCATAAGGTGTTGAGATAGGAGCCCTCTTTCTTTCTTTTGGATATGGATATCCAGTTCTCCCAGCACCATTTGTTGAATAGACAGTTCTGGCCCAGCTGGGAGAGCTTGAAAGACTTGTGAAAAATCACTTGACTGTAGATGTGAAGGTCTATTTCTGAGTTATTGATTTGGTTCCCTTGGTCAATCTGTCTGTCTTTATGCCAGTACCATGCTGCTTTTATCATTGTTAGCTAAGTAATATGCTTTAAAATTCAGGAAGTAAGAGTCCTCCAACTTCATTCATTTTTGAGATATTAGCTATTACAGACCCCTTACTCTTCCATATAAATTTTATTATTGGCTTTTCCATTTCTGCAAAAAAGACTGTTGGGATTTTCATTGGGATTGTGTTGAATCTGTAAATCAATGTGGGTAGAATTGACACCTTAATTATATTTAGTCTTCCAATCCATGAACATGGAATGTCTTTCCATTTATTTAAGTCTTCTTCAGTTTCTTTTAGCAAGGTTATAAAGGTTTTTGAACACAAGTCTTTACGTCCTTGGTTAAGTGTATTCCTAAATATTTGATTGTTTTATTCACTGTTATGAATGGAATTTTTTTCTGATTTCTTCCTCAGATTGCACATCAGTAGTATATAGAAATGCTATTGATTTTTCTGTATTAATCATGTATCCTGCCGTCTTGCTGAAATTGTCTATTATATCTAGTAGCTCTGTTGTGGACTTTTCAGGATATTCTGGATATAGGATCATATCATTAACAATTAGTGCAAGTTTTACTAATTCCTTTCCTATTTTGTTGCCTTTTATTTCTTTATCTAGCTTAATTGCTCTAGCTGGATCTTCTAGCACAATTTTGAATAACAGTGTTGACAGTGGGCATTTTGTATTTTTCCTGACATCAGTGGGAAAGTTTTCTGTTTTTCAACATTGAGTACAGTGCTAGCTGTAGGTTTTTCATATATGTACTTAACCATACTGAGGAAGCTTCCTTCTATTCTTATCTTTTGGAGTGTTTTTATCAAGAAAGGATGCTATATTTTGTCAAATGCTTTTCCTGCATTAATCAAGGGGATCATGAGGTTTTGTTTCTTCGATGTATTAATGTGGTTTATTACACTATTTGACTTTCTTGTGTTGAACCACACTTTTATATCTAGGATAAAACCTACTTGATCATGGTGTATAATGCTTTGAAGGTGCTTTTGGATTCGATTTGCAAGTGTCTTGTTGAGGATTTTTACCTCTATATTCATTAGAGATTTTGGTCTGTAATTTTCTTTTTTTCAAGTATATTTATCTGGTTTTGGTATTAGGGTGATGTTGAATTCATAGAATGTGTTTGGTAGCACTTTTTCTGTTCATTTTTTTTTAGAAGAGATTAAACAAGAATGGTATTAGATAATGTGATGGTTTGGCATTGTTTATGAATTCCAAAAAGAGATACTGGATTGTGTTTGAGATCATACAACTCAAAATAGTTTGAATTTTTGATACTAGATCTCTGGGAAGTAAATACACAGGAGAAGAACACAGAGGACTAGAGACAGCTCTGTAGACATAGCAGAGGCCCCAGGAAGAGAATGAGCCTGAGAGCCTACAGCTGCAGCTGTGCCCAGAGAGAAATGAGTCCCGGGAGAGAGGTGAGAGTTAGCCTAGCCTACAGCTGAGAAGCTCAGAAGCAGCTGAGACCATGGAGTCTTAAGAGGAAGAGGTAGGCTGAATCCTTGCAGGCATCACCCACCATCTTGCTCAACACATGGCAAATTACTTTGGGTGAGAAAGTACCTTTTATGGTACCTTGGGTTGGATTCTTTAGAGCCTGATAGCCATAAGCTTCCACCCCAAATAAATACACTTTAATGCAACAGATTTCTGGTATTTTGCATCAGCACCCCTTTGACTGATTAATACAGATGGTCTTTGAATGATTGGGAGAATAGACCTGTGAAGCCATGTGGTCTTGGGCTTTTCAACTTTTGGAGGTTTTAAAGACTGTTTTGACCTCTTTACTTGTCATTAGTTTGTTAAGGTCTTCTATTTCTTCTAGGATCTGTGTAGGTGGATTGTGTGTTTCTAGGAATTTGTCCATTTCATCTACATTTTATAGTTTTTTGGCATACAGTTGTTCATAGTATCCTCTTATGATCTCTCTTAATTCTGGAGAGTCAGTGGTAATGTCGCTTCTCTCACTTCTTATTTTATTTCATTGCATCTTCTTTCTTTTTTTCTTTGTCAGTCTTGCTAAGGGTTTGTCAATTTTGTTGATCTTTTCAAAGAATCAACTTTTGGTTTTGTTGATTCTCTCTATTTTATTTTTGTTCTTGATGTTATTTATTTCTGCTCTGATTTTGCTATTTCTTTTGTTCAGCTTAATTTGTGATTAGTTTGCTCTTTTTTACTAGTCTTTCCAGGTGTGCATTTAGTTCTTCAATTTTAGCTCTTTCTTCTTTTTTAATGTAAACATTGACCGCTGTAAATTTCCCTCTTGCATTTCCTTTGTTGTGTCCCATAGGTTTTGATATGTTGTGTTCTCATTTTCATTTGTCTTAATATATTTGCTGAATTCTCTTGCAATTTCTTCCTTGACCCACTGATTATTTAAGAATGTGTCATTTAATCTTCATGTATTTATGAATTTTCCCTGTTTCTGTCCATTATTGATTTCTAACTTAATTCCATTATGATCAGAGAAAGTGTTTTGTATACTTTATTCTTTTTAAATTTATTGAGTCTTATTTTGTGGCCCAACATACGGTCTATCCTGGAGAAGGATCCATGAGTGCTTGAAAAGAGTGTATATCCTAATCTTTTGGGGTATAGTGCTCTAAAGCTATCTGTTAGGTGTAGTCCATTTATCTTAGTATTCATATTCTCTGTTTATTTATCCTCTGTCCAGATTTTCTATCCAATACTGAGTGTGGTGTTTTGAAGTTTCCAACTATTGTTGTAGAGACATTTATTTCTCCCTTCAGTTTTGCCAGTGTGTGCCTATGTATCTTGAAGCACTCAGGTTAGGTGCATAAATATTTTGTATAGTTATTTCCTCTTGGTGAATTTCCCCTTTTATTAATATATAATGACCCTCTGCATCCCTGATAACAGTTTTGCATTTGAAATCTATTTTGCCCAATATTAGTATTGCTGCTCTAGCTCTTTTTTGGTTACTATTTGCATGGAATATCTTTTTCCAACCTTTCAGTTTTAAACTGGTTGTGTCGTTATATCTGAGGTGAGTCTCTTGTAAACACCATATAGGTGGCTCATATTTCTTTATCCATTCTATCAGTCTATGCCTTTTGATTGGGTTGTTCAAGTCATTAACATTCAATTTTTATTACTGTAAAGGCATTACTTACTTCATCCATCTTGTCCTTTGAATTTCTGTTATCATATCTTACCATTGTCTCTCATTTTACCCTTTAATTTACCCTTCTTAATATTCTTCATTTCTATACTCTTCTCCAAGTCTCTCACCCTTGTTTATTTTTTTCCAGCTGCAGCACTCCCTTTAGAATGTCTTGTAATTCTGGGTTTTTTTGGTAACATATTCTATCAGTTACCAAAAAATACTCTTTCTGTACCTTTTCCATTCTCTTTTCCTTCTGGGCCACCAATAATGCATATGTTTGTGTGTTTCATGTTGTCATTCAATTCTCTTAGACCCTATTCTATTTTTTTTTTTAATTCTTTTCTCTTTCTATTCTCCTGTCTTTTCCAGTTTAAATGTTCTGTCTTTGAAATCAGTAATTCTGACTTTGAGTAATTAAAATCTGCTCTCATGTGCCTCAAATGCAGGGGTTCTTAACCAGGGATCCACAGATTTCAGGTGGTCCAGGAACTTGAATTGAAAATGCAAAAAAAAAAAAAAATTATTGTGGGTACATCTTGGTGTAGGTGTTATATATTCATTAAATAATACACAATATAGTGTGGACTTAGTAAGGGGTCTGTGGTTTTCACCTGACTAGCAAAAGGGTCATGGAACAAAAAAGGCTAAGAACCCCTTCTCTAATGTATTTTTAATCTCATCCATTGTATCTTTCATTCCCATAAGCTCTGTTACTTTTCTTTACAAGTTTTCAAATTGTTATTTTTGCTCAACCAGTTTCTACTTAATAGCCTTTATCTCTTTAGTCATATTTTCTTTCAATTATTTGAATTGATTTAGGAGAATTGATTAATTGTCTTGAATCCTGTATCTTGTCAGGATCTTTGGGTTCTTCCTTTGACTTGGCTATCTCTTCCTTTTCCTTAGTATGGCTTGTAATTTTTTGCTGATGTTTAGGCATCTGAATATGTTGGTGAAATTACTCTGATGGCCAATTTCTCTCTCTTGCCTATTGTTTTTTTCCCCCAAAGTTCTTCTCTGATATTTGGTTCAACTTACTCTGAGTCTTTAAAATTGCCCAGTTTAAGTTATCAAAATCAAACCAGGGATTCACTAATGGCATGCAGATTTTCTCCCAATAGTTCACCTTAAGAGAGACTTAAAAGCAGTTTTTCTCAATGCAATTCCCAGACCAGCCAGCAGATAGCACTCATTGGCATATCTAACTGTGAAGGTGTTTCTTTCAATCTCAGCTTTCCTGTGTTTTGGTCTAGCCAGAGCTGAGATTCAAAACCAGCTCTGCTGGTCAAATTCACTGAAAAGTAGCAGGATTCCTCCTCCCTTTTCCCTTGTAACAATTGACAGGGAGGAAAACATCCATTCCTCTCTCAGCTGCAGTGAGACAGGAGTTTTATCTCAGCTTAATATCTTGGGGTGGGGGAGGGGAACCCTTCCCAGCTGCTGGGGAGTTTCTTATTTTAACTCACTTTTGTTTTCTCAGGTTCTTTGTCTGTTCCTCACTCTCCTGGGAGTTGTGCAGCACGGTCCTGGTCTGCTGAGCCCCAAAGCAGGTCCCTACAACAACTTTTGGTTCTTTCTCCATTGGTGAAAGAGTTGAGCCCTGCTTGCCCACTCCAACACCATCTTCCCAGAACTCCTCAAATTCATTTTTAAGTAGACTTTTTAAATGGTAATAAAATAAGCAAAAAAAAAAAAAAAAAAAATTAATCTTTGTGTGCTGGGAGTGTATAAACTATTTTCTTTTCCTGTTTTGAAGACAGTGTGAAAATAGCTTAAAGAAATTGAATATAGACTTGCCATGGTACTGGCAATACCATTGCTAGGGATATACCCAGAAGAACTGAGTGCAGTGACATGATTAGACATCGGCATATTGATGTTCTTATCTTTATTTATGATAGCCAAGAGTTGGAAACAACCCAGGTGTCCATCAACTGATGAATGGATAAACAAAGTGTGGTGTATACACATGATGGAATATTTATACAGTGGTAAGAAGAAATGAAGTTGTGAAGCATATGATAACATGGGTGAACTTGGAGGACATTATGTTTAGTGAAGCAAATCAGACACAAAAAGACAAATACGGTCTGATTGCATTATTATGAACTAAATATATTATGTGAAATATGAACATGGGTAAAATTGCATATATAAGACTGTTTTACTTTGAAGCTGAACAAATGTAGGTTAATACTAAAAAAGTTAATATCAGACAAAAAGAAAACATTGTACTGTGTGGCAGAGACCAGACTCAGAGTGTTGCATATTGTACAACAAACATGATCACACTTCAGGAAAGATATTAGTAATAAAATATGAACTGTTTTGAGATATCACATAAAGAAACCCAAATTTTTTGTAACTAGTAAGGCTGGTCTTCCAAGTATTCTTCTGTGGATACATAGGTTCTTGACTTATTCTTGACTCACATGATAATTAATAATAAAATTGTTTAAAAGAGAGTTAAAGTTTTTCTACCTCCTTCTACTTCCACAGGACTCTCAGACTCCACTCCAAATCAACATTAACTAAATCTGATATTTAAGTTTTAAAGTCGAACACCAGATGGTGGAATTTGAAAGAAGCTCTTATCTAATCATCCTGGTTTATAATATAATGAGACTCACACTTGAGAGCATAATATTGCAGTGTCACAGGAGAGAACAAAGGGGAGATCTTGTAATATGACACTATAAAAATCACTTTTATAGTATATTGTTTTCTCAAAGTTCTACGTGTTTTGTGCAAATATAAATTTTACCTTTCTTTTCAGTAGAAAAATAAAAAACAAATATAGTCTCTGAATTCCATCTTGAGCAGAGTTTTTAAAACTGCCACTTCACATTGTGATAATTTTGCTTGGAAGCTGAAGGGTAGCTGAAAAAGACACCAGAATATGGTCATAAACTATTACCCCATATTAAGTTATTTAGTAAGTTTAAACCTCCATTGCATGTCAAAAATACTTCTAAAGTAAGATTTCATATTTTAAGACTAATTAAAAGACTACTGACCAAAATGTTATATGAAATGCTTGAGTAGTAGGGTTTGATTTCATTATTAAAATATAGACTCATGAGAATCAGATGTGGTTCAAGCAGTTGGGGACCTGATTACCACATGCGAGGTCCTGGTTTCCATTCCTGGTGCCTCTTAAAAAAGAGCAAACAGAAAGCTGATGCAGTGAGCTGACGCAACAAGATGACGTGAAGAGGAGACACAATGAGGAAATACAATGAGAGATACAATAGGCTGGGAGCGAAGGTAGCTTAAGCCACTGGATGCCTCCCACCTGCATGAGAGGTCCTGGGTTCAGTTCCTGATGTCTCCTAAAAAGAAGATGAGCAGACAGCGAGCACAATAAATGACAGGTGGGGATAAATAAATAAATAAAATAAATAAAATAAATCCTTAAAAAACAAACAAACAAACAAACAAACAAAATATATATATATATACAGAGAGAGAGAGAGAGAGAGAGAACATAAATATCAATCATGTATAACACATTTTTAACATATGACCTTAAGTAATTTTTTCAGGAGGGTCTGTGTATGCAAATATATTGTATATTTGACTTACTGAAAAATGACATCAGTTTTTAACAACAATTGAAAACCAAATACAGTTTTAGGTTAAAAATATTTGCCTTTCTGAAGATATCTCCTCTTTTGAGAAGATTACAGAATGGTTTGTGATATTTGGGAGAATTTGTTTAATTTTTTGTTGGTCAGCATTTGTGTGTGGACAGTAAAGTCATATTTCAAGGTTAAATTGAAAATAAGAAAGAAACAGCAATAATGTAAAATTTATAGAAAAATGAAGAAGAAAAATAAGGTCCTGGGGAGCAGAGAGAATAAACAATATTCTTCTTAGAGTAGATTTTGGAGACAGAAGGGAAAGAAACTAAAGATGGAAAAAGTCTATTACTGTTACCGTGAAATCAGTAAAACAAGAAAACACAAACACAAACACAGAGGTTGAAAACCATATTAAGAAGTGGTGGTAATTAATATCACCTCTAATTAGTAAAATTGGAAACTAAGACACTCTCAAGATTTATTATATTTTTCTGTTAGATTTTTGAAACTAAAATTGTTTTTAAGTATAAATCTACTTATCTAATAACAATGGCATATTTTAATAAACTATGTTGTATAAATGGTTCTAAAATTAGCCTCAGGGCTACCTGAAGGCAACCTCATAATTGAGGCAGGTAAAGGAAGTATCAATCAAGACATTATTTATCAAAACTTTACTTGAAATATTTTAAAACAGATAACTAGTCATCATGTAAGTTGCTTAGAAAGAAAGGCAAATATATGTTGAGGCAGGGTTGTTAGAATTGTACTTTTTAAGTCATACATGTTAAGGAAATTGAAATAACTGCATTGGAGAATTTACAATTTTGTATTAAAAGTAGGTTATGTTTACTATTTAAACTTATAAGAATAACACAATGCATAGGACTGCTTGAACATTCCAAATACAAATTATTTTTACTTTTTATGTGAACATATTTGCAACTTTCCACAATTTTTCTGGAGCAATATTTCTTTTACTTCAACAGTGCATAGCCATGCTTCCCATGATAAACGAGAATCAATTAAAATTATAGACCTTGGCTTGTCCCATCAAGATACAAATTTTATATTAAAAAATAAGCAATACCTTTATCAAAATATATATGCTTTTCTTAAGTTTAGAGTCCTTTTTCACTCTTCTAGAAATTTATTTAAATGCATGTGTTTAAACACAAACATTTATATGGCATTAAGTACTTAAGTAAACCCACTCATCCATAATTCAAAATTAAAATTCAGGTCAAATGGATTTTGTTTTATTTTATACATGTCTATATGTTGTAGTCAGTATAAGATGTGCTTAAGTTCTATATGCAACATAATCTATTGTAATAAATTAGATTTTATATACAGAGTAGATTTTATTTAGCTTAGGATGAGATACAGCAATAAAATAACACTGACAAATAGCAGGCCTTCTACTTCAAGGTAATGCTGTTTATTGAAATAGTAAAACTGTTTCACTAAAATATTCCTCACCCCATTTTTCTGGCAAAAGTAAATAGAAAAATATGTTGAGAATCCCTCAATTTATTTGTTATATAATTTATTTTCTTTGTAAATGTATTTAAGACATATGTATTTATATCTCCACCTTCAAATAAATTTAAGGTTTCTGCATCAGAAAATAGAACAAGCTGAAGCACACTCTAAGAAAGTAATGTATACAAAGAGTGAAGAGGCAAGAGCAAGTCACTAAAAATGCGATAGTTTTGAAGGTAATTAAAATGAATTTTTTTTAGAAAAAATGAAAGCTGATTTTTATTTTATGATCAGCAGCCATTCTTTAAACATCATTATGCATACATAATATTCTTCACACACATCACAGTTTTTAATATTAGTTAATAAAGTTTAAACAGAAAACATACATGCTTACAAAATAAGTCAAAATGCAAACTTAGAACTTTAAACAAAAATCTTACTAATTTAAAAGAAGTTTGTGTTGGGTACCATTTTGTACAACACAGTTAAATTTTGCATATCGTATTCTTGTGAACCATAATCTAGTAAAAAGAAAAGTGGTATGTTATACAATTACTAAACTTTAAGGAATTTTTTAAAATTAGTGCAATGGAAAATAACTTCCTGATACTAAGGCTAGAAAAAAATTATTTCAAGCAATCTCATAGAGAAGACACTAGGCAAAGAAGTGAACGCAGTCAACAATAGTCACATAATAGATAAAAGAATGAATTTCACAGTGTTGTTTCTTGTTGCACTTCTCTATGTTCCAGAGTCTTCGTAGATGATATTCAGCGATTTAGCAGGCATGTGAATTAGATCAGCCAGGATTAAGGCGTCCTGAGCTGCCCCACTAACTCATTGAAAACCCAGGAATGTGGCCAGTCAACACCCTGTAAAACAGACAGGAATTGGGCCTTACTTTTTTTTCTTCCTAGAGATTTATAATCAAGATGAGCCACATGCAAAAAACTGTACCTGGGAATACTTGTAAGCAGCATTGCCGAATGAGCATTAAAAGATCATGGGCTTCAATTTTATTCTGCAATTGGGGTGGAGCTTTCAGATCCTTGGATAAGGGTGAATGTTTCCTACACAGGAGAGTAATGTGAATCGCTTTGGACAGAGGGTAGACTGAAGAAAATTGCAAAAATAATGGCCCCAAATCATCCCATGCCAATTTACAATGTGATTCTATCAAGAGGAGAATCTACCTCTCCATCCCTTTAATCTAGATTGGTCATGTGACTTTATTTGGCTAATGGGACCTTAGCAAACATGATGCAAGTAGTGACTTGTAAAGTGCTTTCTCACTGGAACTGCTGTTGGAACCCAGCCGCCAGGTGAAGAAGCCCAGACTAGCCTGCTGGTTGAAGAGAGACCTGAGTTCCAGCTCCTCTAATCACCTTAGGTGATGATTAGATATGTACATGAACAATTTGGGACAAGCCAGACCCAATCTGACCTGCCATGTGACTGCAAGCACACAAGTAAGATCTGCAAACACTAAGTTGAGTCCATTATGAACCACCCTCTCTGATCCCAGCGTGAAATGCCAACGTAGAGAATCATGAACGAATAAAAGGTTGTTTTAAACACTATGATTTCGATAGCCCATGTATCTCAAGCCATTGAGTGCCTGCTTCCCACATGGGAGGTCCTGGGTTCAGTTCCCAGTGCCTCCTAAAAACAGAAAGGCAAACAAGCAAACAAAAGGAAAAAAAACAACTCAGGTTTTTGATGTGGCTCAGTAGTTGAGCACCAGCTTCCCACGTGCGAAGTTCCAAGTTAAATATCCGGCCTTGGTACCTCAAAAACAAAACACCCCCCCCCAACAACAACAACAAAAACACTATGATTTGGGATTGCTTAGGATGCAGCAAAAATAATTTGAAACAAATGTTATTTGAAAATTACCCAAAATTCCATCGAAAGAGAGTAATAAATAAATTGCGTTTACTTATATAAAAGAACTCTATGCTGCAATGTGAATGAACAATTTACAACTACAGAACAACATGAAGGAATCTCATCCATGTTCACAAGCTTTGAACTGTACATGAAGTTTAAAATAGATAAAATTAATCTTTGATGACAAAAAACAGAACAGTAGTTGCCTTTGTTGTCAAATTGACTAGAAAGGTCATGAGAAAATTTGGGGAATGATATTAATGTTTTTTGCTGACAAAGTTTTTCTGTAAAGTTCTGACAGCAAATATTATAGGCATCAAATGGATGGCTATTGTAATTACTCAACTCTTCAATTGCAATGCAAAATCAGTCATAGACAATGTGGAAAAGCATAACATTGCTGTTCCATTAAAACTTTATTTACAAAACAAGATGTCAAACACATTTGGCCCTCAGACAATAGTTTGTAACATGTAACATATTGCTGATGTGGGTGGTTGATTTACAAGTTGTTTAGGTTATGATAATTCTTGAAACCCTTCACTTATGGATGTGCAATTCTCTGGGTGATATAAAAGTAATTTAAGACATACTACTATTTATTAAATTATTTACTAAAATAATATTATATTGGGGAATAATAGATTGAATGATTGGAATAATTAAGTAGAAAACTATGTGACCCATTTCAGAAAGATGTACAAAATTAAAATATAACAGATGATTTTTTAATGTTGAAAAACTGAAAGATTATTATCCATGTATCAGCCTCACATATGAATGATTTGAACATTTTACTTGGAAGGATGGGAATTTAAAGCTAAAATGGGGAAAAACATTTACTACAATGTAAGGAGATTTAAGGAATCTATCAAGGCTTACTGAGGCATCGTGGAACTAGTAACATCACAGAGACACCACTCCTAGTATACATGAACAAGAGGAGAAAATAGATTGTCCTTACCCTGGCAAGCTGTAGCTCTGTTACAGTCAACCTGGTGGAGGTCATTGTGTGCTTAAATCCTCCCCCAGAACTTTGGCACATAGCAAGGGGTATGGGCAGGGGAGCAAAGGAGTTAGGGAATACCTACATTGATCTCTCTCTCTTTTTTCCTGCTCCTGGTGGTGCAGTTCACTGGTCAAACCAAAAACAGAAGGCAAGGATTTCTAGATGTCGCAGTTCATAGAAAGTGGTTCCCTTAGGGCCCAGAGCAGGACCAAGAAGGATAGTAAATGGACCAAGTGTTGAGGGAGCAATGTGAGAGTGATCACACAATGGGTTATTTTCAGGAAAATATGACCACACTTCACCAAACTAAAAAAAAATCCCAAATTGCCTACAAAATTACAAAAAGCAAACTCATAAAAAAGTGTGGAAATTTCTTTGCCAGATAAAAATGGTAATATATAATGATAAATATACAGATACAACTTTTGGCAGATAATAAATCACCATAAATAAATGTATAAAGTGAATAATGATACACTATTTGTAGCAAGTATAATAAAAAAGGATCACTATAAGCTTCCATAAATCAAGAGGAAAAATAAAGGCTCCTACATAAAAAGTGGTTAAAGAATATCAAAAAGAAGATGAGACAAAAATAAACACAATTTAAAACTCACTATTTATCAAGCATAAGCAAATTAGTCAAGAATAGGCTTCCATTATTTTCCTATCATGTTTGTGAAGATTAAAAAAAAAAGAAATAATCAAATCTGGTTCTATGGAGAGTGCATATCCTGGAAAAACTTAAAACAACAAAACACAATACAATCTTTCTAAAAGATGTGTCAAAAATTTAAAAACATGCATAGCTTTTGGTATAGCAATTTCAGTTTCAAAAGCTTATTATAAAAGAAAATATGATTTTGGTACACAAACTTTAAGGGCAGTTATTGATCATTTATTATAACTCCAAAAATGTTCAAAATAAATTTGTCTAATATTAAGGTTTAATCTATGTAATTAAAGATCAACTATGTAATGGAATAATATCTAACACAATCCGCTTTTGTTTTCAAGAATATAAGCTTCATGGGAAAATGCATAGAATATGATATTAGGATAGAATATAAGCTATTTATATACCATATGGTCCAAATATTTCACACACACGCACACACACACGTACCTAGAAATAATTAGGAGTAAACCAAATTAATATATTTTCTAATTTTTGTGGAAAACATCTAACATTTATTAACCAATAAATAATTGTTTGCTTTAAATATTTTTCAATAGATTTCCATTTTATTTGCCACTGTTATTGGATTCCACATGAAAGAAAGGACAACAAAGAGGAACGATGGTGTAGACAGGCTAATACATTTGTGTAATATATTTGTATGTTGAAAATGGGATTTGGACAATGCTTATTATATGGCTTTCTATCTTCTTTCTACCCACTCTCCAAACTTTACCTCCTTTACACATACAGACAAACTTAAACTACTTATACGTACATCATTGACCATAATGATATTGTTTCAGGGTAATGAAATGTACTGGAAGAGCCACAGCAAACTTGAAAGGAAACTCTGATCTTGGGTAAAGTTTTACATATCTGATGAATCATATGGATTTCCTTGGTCCATGTATAAAAGAATTCTTCAAGAATACTGCATCTCTCTTCCTCTGTTAGAGGTAACAATTTAATGCTCAGCTCCCTTGACACTTGGTATTACATGTAAATGAATTTTTTGCCACGTTAACTTCTTAGAAACATTTCTGTAATTATAAATGATCTATTAAAGAGACTTTTCTTATTAAATTGGGTTGTATACTAAAAGAATATGCATAAATCTGCCTTAAGTTTTCCCATCCTTCTAAGAAGCAGTGGAGAATACAGAGATGAGCCAACAGCTCTGATGGAGATGCACATTTGTTTATCCATCCAAATAACACTGGTAATATCTTCTTTCTGGAACTTCCCTGTGAGACGAACTTGCTAGGTGTCAAAAAAGGTGCTATTGCCAATGCCAAGTATATTAGTTGAGGAAAGAATGGTCTATTCACCAAACGGTGGTGGGAAAATAGCAAATCCACTTGCAAAAGAATGAAGTCAGACCCCTACCTCACACATTATAGAAAAATTAACTCTAAATGGAAGAAGGACCTGAACATTAAAGTTAAAGCTCTTTAACTACTAGAATAAATCATGGGGGGGGGTGGGCTTCATAACTTTGTCTTTGGTAATGATTTCTTAGATTTGACGTAAAAAACCATAACCAATGAAAGGAAAAACAGAAAAATTGAACATCAAAGTTAAAAATTTTGGTTCACCAAAGAATAGTATCAAAGTGAAAAGACAACCTACAGAATGGGAGAAAATTATTTATAACCATATATATGATAAGAGCTTAATATTGAGAAGATATAAAGAAAACCAAAATGAGAAAAAGACAAAAAATTCAATTTAAAAAATGAGGGAAAGACCTGAATATATATTTCTCTAAAGAGAAATGGTCTTGACATCATTGGTCATCATTTGTCTGATGACCCATGACATCATTGGTCACCAGACAAATGCCAGCCAAAACCCAAAGAGACCCCACTTCACACCCACTAGGATGCTATTATTAAAATAAATAAATAAAACAGAAATAATGTTAGCAAGTTAGCAAGGATGCAGAGAGGTAGAAACACTGATACATGGCTGGTGGCATTGTAAAATGGTGTAGCACTGTAGAAATCAGTTTGGTGGTTCCTCAGAAAGTTAAACATATACCATATGACCCAGCCATCCCACTTCTTGGTATATATTCAAAAGTATTGAAAGTAGAAATTCGAACAGATATTTATACACCAATGTTTATAGCAGAATTATTCACAATACCCCAAAAGTGGAAACAATCCAAGTGTCCATCAACAGATGAATGGATAAATAAAATTTGGAATATACATATAATGGAATATTATTCAGCCATAAAAACAAATGAAATTCTGATCCATGCAACAGCGTGGATGAACCCTAAAGACACCATGTTGAGTGAAATAAGTCAGGTCCAATAAAACAAATATTGTATGACCTTGCTTATATGAAATACCTAGAAGAAGCTAATTTCACAGAGACAAATAATAGTTTATAGGTAACCACTATGGGAAGAGGGAGTAATTGCTAAATGGATACAAGAAATTCTGTTTCAGGTGAGGAAAAAGTTGGAGTAATGAATATTCGTGATAATAGCACAATATTCTGAATTTTACGTAATATACTGAACTATATATTTGAAATTGGTAATCATGGGAAATGTTGAGTTATATATTTTTTACTACAATAAAAAGTTCAAAAATTGCTTTAGTCATATAACTTGAAATTAAAAGCATCTCTTATGTGCCTCTTTAGCAAAATATTGTGTATTTTCTCTGCAGTGACTTTTTAAGTAAAACATTTTTTTCCTTGTCTATCATTGTCTAGAACCTTCAGGACAATGCTGAATAGCATTACTTTTGTAGAACCTTGTAATGTTTTTTGAATTTTGTGAGGCTAATTTTAATATTTCATCCCATAATTGTGATGTTTGTTTTATATTTATGTTTAAACAAATGAAATATACAAGATCCTTTTTTAAATGATAATGTCTATTTTTTTATATTATAAGTCATATAAAGCAGCGCTTATAGCTTAACTTCTAAGTAAAAAAAAAATGTGTCTCTGTTTCTCATACATATGTGTAGGGAGTGGGGTGGGATGTACGTGTGAGCAACCTGTTTTTCCAAAGGCAATTGGTCTTAAAAACCTGGATGTATCATCAAAGGAAAAAGTCAAGGACTTGGAGTTAAATTCATAAAAACATTCAAAGGAAAAAAAGCAGTTATTAATGTGTAAGAAAATAAAATAGTACAAAGACACATTACCCATGCAAATTGCCACACAGTTCAGAACTTCAGAGCTTGAAAGGATACTGGTTGTCACCTATTCCATTTTATTGCCATAGCAATTAAGGTTTAGTTGTTTAACTGATTTTCATCTTGTGCTATATATTTATATGATGTGAAAATTGTGATTCGTGCATATGTATATTTTTTAATAAATGACATGTTGCATAAAGACATTTCTTGAAGCATTCATTTCCCAGTTTGGTGAAGAGGTTTGAGTATCTGTGAACCTTATATGTAATTAAAAAATATATACTGTCATTTGGCAATTACTACCATGAATACAAGCACAGTTCCTAAAAAAGAAAGAAAAATCTGCAGAAAATGTCCCTCCATAATCCAATCTTTATACTTGTAATCTGAAATATTTTTTAACATTATAAGATTTAAGTACCTTGTACACTGAAGCATCACTCTTATCTATTGGATAAAGTGATCATAAGTGTGTAGTATATGTTTTATACACTTGGAAAAATATTTTTTTCAATGAAGGATAATAATCCCTGCCATTTTTACATAGAACAAATGAGCTGATGGAAATAATTATGGGATTTTATATACAAAAGTAATATAAAGAAGAAATTCAATCCTTTCTTCTCTTAATATGTATTCAAAATTCAGTTGTATGCATATTAAATAGTCCATAATTGCTACAGCTAGTTATGTTTGAGAAACCCACTATCTTGAAGTTAAAGCCAAAGTATTTTTCTCTTCAGCATATTGCCTGTGAATACATACTTTATAGTGACAAGGAACGCTGTTTTGAAACATCCAAGGCTTATGAAGCTAGAAAGATCTTTTGTCAAATTTTGAAACTTTCACCTACAAACTAATGTGGTCTTTGGCAAACTGACTTTTTTCCAAGCCTTTTGAAGCTATACTTTATAATACATATAATGATAATTACTTAATGAGGCTCTTAAAAGAATTGATTGGACCAAATGTTGTAAAGAGCCCAGTGAGGGTGTGTATCTTCAACGAATGTGAATCTCTTCTACTTACTTTATTATTGCATTTTTCTAACATGATAAACCATATTCATCAGCAAAATTTTCATATTCTAAAGGTTTGGGTCATGACATTGTTAATTCTACCTTTTTTCTTATACTATGTCCTATGCTATTTAGTTCTTTTTAATATATGTATTTCAAAAACACTCTGAAGGAAGTTAAACCCACATAAAATAACATTTTGATTTTCTCTTCTATTCAGACGTTCATACACTAAGTTGTGCTTAAAAACTATTTACCGAGTTAAATGAACTGGAAAATATTAAAATCAGAACAAATGCTAATAACCCTGCTCAGAGAAAACAAATAATGTTACCCTTTGTTCAGATCTAATCTACAATAAATTTGCAAAGAGTCTTGAAGGAGATCCCACTGGTAAGGTCAAACCAAAATGTCTGCTTTCCATCACACTAATAAATATTATTCATGAAAATAACATATATAGTTTTTCTTCAGAAACTACATTTGGAAGCTATTTTCTACTTCTCAGGTAGGAAACACTATAAAACTCCTGTATTAATATGAAATTTTCTGTTAGGAATATGGTTCCATAATTTTTAATCCATTAATTTGAATATAATCAGGGCTTTAATATAAATGAAATACAGAAAAAACAAGAGAAAACCTTAAGGCTTAATATTTCTGTTGTTGAGAAATTTTATTAGAAAAATCCTTTTTTCTCTCTCATGTAGTTGCTGCTTATTAAATATTTCCATTTGAATTTTGGGTCACCCTTTGGTTATTGTTTATATGCTTGCTGAAGTGTAACACACTATTTGGCTTTTGGCAGCCTGTATTTATTAAATTAGTTGGAAATTAAAGAATATAATACATATTAACAATATATAATTCCAGTAGTTTACAGGGTAAATTGTTATTTATATATTACACCTATTTTTAAAAATAAAAATATTCCAATTTAAACTTCATCATCAATTTAGCAAAAATAATATTTTAATATTGTGTCAGTGTGTAATATAAATCTAGGACAACCATGGTTCCTTTTTAATTTTATGGAGTTCTCCCATAAAATAAAGGGTGTTTATGATGGCTAGTCCATGAATTGGTCCCTAGACCATCCTGTACTGGTAAATGTTCAGAACCTGGTTCTCCAAAATAATAAGAATAAATTTTAAAAAAAGTCTCTAATTAATGATGTTTACCAATTTCTGTCATGTAAGTGCTCTACACGGCATTACTGAACATGGGGTTGGGGAAATATGTGCAAATAACCTCTCGAGAGCCTCTATGTATGTTAGTTTTTAAATTCATTTAATTAATAGTGCAGTTATATTCAGTGAATTCATTTTGTATTATATTTATTTTTATTGGGTGAAATAAGCAACATGCTACAGATCTAGTATTTATTGGTTACATAAGTTGATAAACAATTTTTGGTAAATACGAGAATTACCAAGACACTTTAAAAATTATATTTACATAGTTAATGAGATTTTAAATGAGTTTCATTGCCAATACTCTCCAGAGGAATAATACCTTAATGTGTTATTTTGAATAAACTTTTTTCAGAAACAATTTTACACTGTGTTTGCCAGTAATTACGTTTTAAAATTAATATTAATTCTTAATTATAGTTCTATAAATTACAGCAGCAACAAACATATGCTACAAGGCATTTGAAATTGGTGATTTTATGTCAATTTTGTTTTTTTTAATATCATTTCAATGTCTCTATTATATAATAACTACTGTATTCCCTTTTAATCCTTAAAGATATTAATAGAATTTCAAGAATTCCTCCAGACACTGCTAAAAACATGTAAATGCAATGTGGTCTATTTGTTACAGCAACTCCATGATCATAATTTCAAATATATGGCTTAGCAAAATAAAATAAAAAAAAAATACATCAGGAATATGTTTTAGTTCCTAGTTGCTAAAGCAAATACCATACAGTGAGTTGGCTAAAACAACCAGAATTTATTGACTTATGGTTTTGAGATTAGAATAAGTTCAAAATTGAGATGTTAACAAGATGGTTACTTCTCTCAGAAGACTATGGTGTTTTAGGGTCTTGCTGCTGGCGATCCTTTATACTGGCTTTTCTTTCACAGGGCAATGCACATGGCAGCATATTCTCCTTTCTCTTCTGCAGTTGACATCTGCTTCTGGCTACTCTCCCTGGCTTCCCTTCCCATATGTGGGTGGGTCTGCTCTCTTTGCATGAGGAGGTATCCTGGGTCCAGTCATTTGCTTCCATCATTTTTCCCGGAAGTCATTCTTCTTCGAGTCATCCCTTCTCTGTTGCTTTCAGCCCATACGTATTTTGACAAATGATTTCGGGTTTGCATGCTGCTCAACCAGATCCAAACCATCAGACAATAAAACTTTCCCAGAACCTTCCTGGATAACTGCATTTCCAATCCTAACTTCCACTGAAATGGCTGACAGGATCCGTGCTCAGCCACACCCTCTTCCCAGAGCTCATTTCACTTCAGGCTCAGCTGCTCTGCTTTCTCCACAAGGCCAGCTGTAGAGTATCAGGCGAAAGGCTCTGTTGCTCTCCTTGAGTCCTCTGTCTGTGTTTAATGTAGACTTCTCTCCTTCCTCATATACCTGCTTCTCTGTGTGTTTATTTCTCAGCTCCAGGATCAAAACTCCCAATTCTGTCTTTTTCTCTGTGAGTCCCCACCCACTAAGGGGCAGGAACTCAACGCCCTACTGACATGGCCCAATCAAAGTCCTAATCATAATTTAATCAATTAAAAGTGATACCTCTGAGAGACCAGTTTACAAACATAATCCAATAACTATTTTTGGAATTTATAAACAATGCTGAACTGCTACAGTAACTCTTCTTTTTTCCTGTCTGATTTAAAATACAACAATATAAAGCAATAATTATACTTATGCTAAAGGTCACACAGTGTATAAAGAGGTAATATATGACAATGACAGCATAAAGGTAGGTGGGGAACAGAGCTATACAAGGGCAAATTTTAGTATATTATTGAAATTAAGTTGGAATTAATCCAAACCTAATTGTTATGAATTAAAATGTTAATTATAATTCCTGGGAATAACTAATAAAATAATTCAAAATATATAGGAAAAGAAATGACAAAGGTATTAAAATTGTACACTAGAGAATATCTATTTAACACAAAGGAAGGGAGTAATGAAAGAACAGAGGAGCAAAATAGAGATAAGACATATGGAAAACAAATAGGAAAATGGCAGTAGTAAGTCTTTCAGCATTTGTAAGTATATTAAATGTAATTTTATTAAGTTTTCCTATGTTCTAACTATATGTCCTCTACAAGGCATTCACTTTTCATTAAACACACCACTAGCTTGAAAATAAAATGATGGAAAAATATATTCCATGCAAACACTAAGCAAAAGAGATAAATAAGTGGCTATACTAATATCAGAGAAATAGAATTTAAGACATAATTGTTACAGAAACTAAGAAGGGCATTACATAATTTTTAAAATTATCAATCCATTAAGAAGATATGGATTTTATAAACACAGAGTCCTAAAATACATGAAGCAATAATTGATAGAAGAGAAGGGAGAAATATATAGTTCAACAATAATACTAGGACACTTAAATACCCCACTTTCAATATTATATAGAGCCATTAGACATAAGATCAGTAAGGAAATAGAAGACTTGAGCACTATAAACCAATTAGACCTAACAGGTATCAATAGCACAGTTCACTCAACAATGACACATTATACATTCTTCTCAAGCTCATAGGAAACATCCCTCAGAATGAAACATATTTTAGACCACAAAACAAGTCTCAATAAATTTTAAAAGATTGAAATCATACTATGTTCTGTGAACACACTGGAATGAAATTAGAAATCAATAACAAACGGAAATTTGAAAATACAGAAATACATGAAAATTGAAAAACCTACCTCCCAATAATCGATGGGTCAAATATAAAATCACAGTGGTCATTGGAAAATAGTTAGAGTGAACAAAAATGAAAATTCAACATAAATCTTATGGGATGCATCAAAAATAGTACTACAGTATTTGGAATGAAATATATAGCTGTAAATACCAAAATAAAATAAAATAGTTAAATAAAAACAAAGATTTCAAATTAATAACCTAATCTTCTGCCTTAAAAAACTATATAAGGAAGAGTAAAATAATAAAGCCATAGTAAGCAGAAGGAAGGCAATAATAAAGATTAGAGGAAGAAAAATGCAATAGAATTTAGGAAAACAATAGAATCACTGAAGCCAACAGTTGTTTTAAAAATGATCAACAATATTGACAATCTTTTAGCTAGACTGACCAAGGGAAAAAAAAAAAAGAGAGAGAAGACGCATTTCTCTTAAGGTAGATCCAGAGTGACAGAGTTGATGGGTGGGTAGGGGGTGGGTTAGATTAGATACTGGCAGCAAGTGTCTCTTGGAGGAGGGAGACTATTTCGAGGCCATTTCAGAGAGAACCTTAAAGATACAGACAGTTTGGGTCTCACCTCGCAAGTTACCAAGAGAAATTCTGGCATTTACCAAGAAAAAATAAATAAATAAAGAAGAACAACCAGGCATATTGGTTTGACATTTCAAAGTGTGCAGAGGGCTTCAGGTAGTAGTCAGCTTCTCAGAGGTATGATAGAATACAAACACTGGAGTTATTAAATGTTTCAGTGTGTTGACTCTAAACCTCAAGAGCTAAAGAAATAGCTAATATTATATTATTTAGGAATTTAGAACATTTGTTTTAGTATTAAAACTGGTATTAAATGCCTTTTTCTTATACTAATCATTTTAAATAAAATTAATGCAGATGTGATACTTATTAATAGTCTTTCATAGGTCAAATCTATCATTTATAATTACTTTCTCTCAGGAAATTAAACCTCACTTTTTGAAGAATATTTTCGACATTGCCTCTTGTCTTGTGATTCCAGCTTTATTTAAAGCTCTTTCCATCTTTGTTTTTGAATTTTTTCCTTACAAAATTTTCTAACTCTGGGAGTGGAAATCTATTCTGGCTCTCACTTCAAGGTTGGAAACCTTCCTGACCTCCGTTACCAGCCTCCAATTTCTGATTACAGAGCTCAGTCCTCTCTAGATGCATATCAAAGTGCATCACAAAAGAAGATGTCTCCTTTGTGTTTACTAATCATGAAATTACTTGGTAGAAGTCTCCTCACACTTTTGCAAGCTTGAACACACAGATATCTGTTTGAGATTGTAATCTTTTACATAAAAATGCCAATCTGACTTTGTACAGAATTAAGCCAAGTCAGGTCCCTAGTTTCACAGGCAATTAGAGTTACTGATATATTGTTCTCAACAAAATTCTTACAGCTTTTGATATACTAAGATTTGGGGAGCTTGCATGACTAAATAAAGATACTTTACTTTTTGAATAGATAAAATTTTGTCTTTGATGTATAACTAATGTTTCTGAAAGGCACCTCTGAAAGGATTTCTAACCAATTCAGTGCACCTGATTTTTCTTAGCACAGCAAAAGTGCTATGTTCAAAAATTGCATGTGGTTGTTAAATGTGATTTGGAGACATAGTTCAAAAGTCCCAGGATTTATTCAAATAACTAGAAACAAAAAGAAAGCTATGTAACATCCAAGAGAAAATAATATGGAATAACCTCAACCCTTGAAAAATAATGTATGTCTTTCTGGACAACTCTTAAGTAGGTAGTGAATGGGGCATTGTTCATACAACACACAAGAGGTTCTCAAATGCCCATTATCTAGTGTTCCAATGAAAGTGTTTTCCTTGTGGCAGCTGCTCATCTTGATTTGTTTTTTGCTTTCATTTTATCACTTTCAGAGATGGAAGAAATTTATGCATGAATTAAGGATTAAAGATTGGGTGTTGAAATTTCTACCTTATAGGCAAAATCAGCCATTTACAAAGATTATTCTACTTATGTGTTTTCCACTGATTTTGTACTATTAACCCCAAACCTGTTATAGCACTTTTATTTTTTAACCTGACATCAGGGGACTATTTTACAAATATTGATTACTTATGTGCATGGATAGTTTTTTAAAGGATTCATTTTGCTTGTGATTGATTCTTACTTTCAATTTTGTATATTTCCATTGATTTTAAATAGAAGTTTTCAAAACTTGAAAAATATTTGAAGCTAATAATCTTAAATATATATTTGCTTTAAATTGAAATTAATTCAGAGCAATTACTCAGAATACTTTTTATTTTTTGTAAGTGGTAAAGATAGATAATTGTTTTAATTTTGCAGTGTCCCTTACTATACTGTTAATTGTTATATTGGATATGTAATAATATCTCCTTTATTTACAAAACTGTGATTAAAAAGAATGTTTTAAAGGTCTACTTCTCAGAAGACATAACGAGATAAAAATATTTATTATTGAAATTTTTCTGTTCTTAATATGTGTTTATGACTATTTAATCAAACATAGAATTCTAATTACCTAAAGGCAAAGGTTCTCAAAATATATCTGTTAATGTAGTGTTTGTTTATTTTTTCTCTTTAGTGACAATTTCTTGTTTGCATTCTCCACACTGGATTTTAAAACCAGGATTTCCTCTAGACATTTTAAAATTCCTCAGGCAATTTTGATTACAAGTAAGGCTTGCTAATTCCTGCCCAACAGTAATGTTTTATCCTCATTTCCTCACGCTTCTGACTAGTCAGATTCACAAAGACCTCTCACTGCCTGTGTACCACTGCTATTGAGAATCTTTCTAGGTACCTGATCCTATTCCTACTCTTAGATCTTATCTCTTCTCTTTCACTTTGCTGATTCTTTTCTTTGACCTTGTTCTTGCTCTCTAAGAATCCACTTGGGTTGATATATCTAATCATCCAATGCTTTCCAATCTATATAGGCCTGGAAATTGGGCATTTATCTTGTAACCAAGTGTCATTTCACTCACTCCCATAACTATCCACATAGTATAGAATAGACCTAACTGTATTCCTAGTTTGGACTAAATACTTTACATGCCCAGATGAGATTATTGAACAATTTTGATCGTGATTATGTGATATTCTTCAGGAAAAAAGATTTAACAATGTATAGATACACATATACAATCTTCTAATCTAGAAATGCTGTGTAAATAGAATTGAAATGAGTTTGGGAAGATTGCTAATTTTACTTTTAAATCCACTTTAAAGTTTATGCTACTTATTTTAAATAAACTATCTTGCCATTATTTGAGGAATCGGAGAAGCAGTATATATGGCATTTTATCAGCCTGAATTCCATATATTAATACTCTTAGGCTGAGATTATACAACTAAAATTTTCCATTTCATTTTTATAGATAGAAAACAAACTATTTCCAGTTATGTTTTTAAGAAATCTCTAATAATTGTATTAAGAGCATATCAAATTAATTCAAACACTGACCCAGTCTCATGCTGTAGTGACTTAATAACTGAGGTAAATAATGAGGATGCTGAAGAAAAGATATATATTAAAACATAATTTAAATCTTTTATAAATATACTGAGGCACACACATTACAGTTAAATAATACTAACAAGATTACTCATGTCATTATTTAATGATCATCCACTCATTCTTTTATCATATTTATAGAGTACCTACTCTCTATCTAATATGTAGCTATGCATTGAGGATATCAAGATAAATGAAGCAAAGGTCTGTGCCATCAAGGAGTACTGATTCTACTGAGAAAAACATAAAAGCAGGCTGGGAATTGTGTAGACGGGACAATCATATGCACACATGTGTGAAGCCCAAACCCAATGTGGGCTTATTAGAGACAGTGAATTGTGAATTAAATTGTTCAGAACTGAGAACAATTAGCCACTCAATAAGAGAGTACAGGGGAATACATCAGACAAATTAATTTATGCAAAGCAGTGAGGAGAGAGAAGACTGTACAGCTTTATACTAGAATTTGACAGGGCATGGTCATAGAATGAAATATAGAGAGGAAATTATGGACATATCAGAAACTAAATGATGCAGTATTGACTGTAACATGATAATAAGTCAATGGAGAGCCATTGAAAAGTTTTAAGCAGTAATAGGATCAGAATTACATATTACACAGTTTACTATGATATCAGGGTGGAAAATAACAGTGGGATAATACTGACTACTGACAGCAGATGAGTCACCCTTGGAGTTATTGTAATAGGACAAGTGAAAGTTGAGCAGGGCCATATGGAGGAATATAACAAAGAAAATAAGTGGTAAGATTAATGTTCATGGTGGAACAGATAGATATAAGAACTATTTACAACTCTAGCCTAAGGGAAAGGAAGAATCAATGACTCTTGGATTTCTGATACAGGAAACTGAGTATGTTGTGGTTTCTTTCTCTAAGATAGGGAAAACTGGGAGAAGAAAATATGAAGTGTGCCCGATAATTAAAAATTCATAATGTCATAGGAGAAACATAGTCATAGGTAGATTTTAAAACCTCTCTGTATAAAAATATACAACCAAGTTTGAGAGATTTTGATGAGAAGAAGCTTTAGTCTTGAGTATAGATGGCAATCATACCCTGATGCGTAAAATTTATGTGGTTTGGTTTAATAAATTAATAATTTTAAAAGATAACAGAACTGTCTTTATTTTGTGTATATATATATATATATATATATACTTTAATAAATTTTTATTTTATTTTTTAAAAAGATACTTAGCTTACATAAATGTTACACAAAAATTATAGGTATTCCCATATGCTCCACCTCCCACACCTTCCACAACCTCCCACATAAACATCCTTCATTAGTGTGGCACACCACCTGCAATAGATATACACATCTTGGGGCTTTGCCACTAAGCATGGACCACAGTTCATATTGTAGACCACACTGTCTCCCCCACAGTTCTGCATGTTATATGATGATATAAAATGGCTTATATCTGTCATTGCAATGTCACACAGGATGATACCCAAGTCCTGAAAAAGCCCCTGAATTAAACCTGCTTTTCCCTCTTCCTGCTCCCAGAGCATCCAGTGGCCACTGGCTCCACATAAATGTTGTAATTTTTTCCACTGTTTGAATCACAATATGGCTATAACAGATTACCAGTAAGTCCACTCTAGTCCATAGCTCTACCCCCAATCCCGAGGAGTCTGGAATGGTATGTCCACTTCACATCCAATTGAGAAGGGGCTTATATCCCATGGATAAGATGGATGGGATTATCCTGCCTGAAGCGGCAGACTCTCTCCATTCCCTGGGATGGCCATTGTCCATCATCATCTCCCTCGCAGGTGTCCTAGTTGAGTCCATTGAGCTGTAGAGTAGGAGTTGCATCTCCACCAAGATTCCAGGCCCAGCTGGCACATGGACAGCCCAGAGACTCCACTCTCCGGATGTACACCTACAAACTCAGCACCATGTATAGGTTTGAATAGAAGGGACAGATGAACCATGTGTAGAGAAGACATATTTAAATCCAACTCTGTCACTCTCAGGAGCACAGATTCCAAAGTAGGGCCCACTGATAATGCACGAAACTTTGGAACTATCCACCCTGACATAGGATTTGGGTGTCTCCAGAGCCCTCAGGAACCCCTCTAATTGGGGTGATATCCACTTTGGAAGCCTATGAGGTCCTACTGAGATGTGCATAAGTGTTACCTCTGGGGTGACCTCCCGGCTCACTTTGAAGTCTCTTAGCCATATGAACTCATTTATCTTTACCTTTTCCCCCTTTTATTCAAGGTCTTTTTCCAGTCGTATTGCCAGTTGACATTTGGTAGTAATCCCTCTGTGCGTGGAAAGCTCATCCCTGGGAATCATGTCCCACGCTGGGAGGAAGGTAATGCATTCATATGCTGAGTTTGGCTTAGAGAGAGACCACATTTGAGCAACAAGGAGGCTTTCAGGAGGTAACCTTTAGGCACCCCATAACAATAGGCTTTGTTTCAATTTCAAGAGCAAAGACTAGTAAAGCTAGTCACCAATAACAAGGGCCCATCAGCGGACCATCCCCCTTTGCCAGACACTGCCCCTGCACTTTGGGGACTGTTGCTGCTCCCTTAGAGAATGTGGCAGAGCTCTCCAGGATGGGAATTCAGTATTCTCTCATTTATTGAGTGATTCTCCACCTACTGTGACCATGCCCCATGAACATTTGAACAACTTTATATACAGAGAACTGTCTTTAAATATGCACAATAATATAGTATGGAAAAGGAAGTTATGACTATTTTGAATAATTGTGCATAAAATATTTCTAACACCTATCAGCATCTATTTTGAAGGGAATCAATTAAGATCAGTTTACATCTCCAATGAAGTGCAGCTTAAGTATATTTTTATAAGATTTTAAATGACAAGGAAATATTCAAAGTTTTGAGATTTTTATTACTAGAGATTTATTTAAAGCAAATGGAAAAATTTAAACACAAACAAATTACATATTTGAATTGCCTATTGCCAAATAAAATTTGCTGTAATTACTTTAGTTTAAAATTATATAAAAATTTTAATAATGTTTCACAGTATCTGAAAATTGGGTTAAAATAAATATTTTGACAAATGGAACTGTTCATCCTAGACATTTTATTTTTAGCTCAATAAAAGTATTTTAATTATTTTTTGCTTGTGAAGTTGATTTTTCTTGATATATAACATCTATGATTTTCATGTACTCATTGAGATAAACAAATCCTCCAGCTCTGAATAAAAACTTATGGAACATACCAGATTATAAAACAACTAGTTAGATTCTCCAAAAAATAGTGTATCAATAAAAATTATATTTTTGCAGCCCAAAATTTGAACATCTTAGATGCCTCAATGTCCTTCTTGGTATATATTGGATGGTAGATCAACATGAATAAAATCATGATTAATTCATTACTTTCCCCATTCTTATGGTGATGTGATACAAGCCAATCACTAATAAAAAGCTTTTAAAATTGACCAATATAACAACAAAAACAATGTTTACTCTAGTTGAGTCTCACAATAAGGCATAAAATAATATAAAGGAGCTCAGATGATCAGAAATTTGCAATAGCTTACAAATAAATCATTTATAAGAAAGCAAAAATGCATGTTTTTTCTGAAGTATGAGAAACATGTCACAAGATATTTTTAGGTCAAATAGAGTAAGATGGTTTGGTGATTTTTTAAAGTTGCAAATATTTCAAGATACTAAAATAACTAAAAACTCTATTGGAAAATGATGCAAAAACACACACAGCATTATTGAACAAAACTAGACAAGAATTATACTTTCACTGCTAAAGAATTTAATTTTAAATCGATTAAATCACTGGGTAGGAGAATGGATGTAGCTCAAATAGTTAAGTTCCTGCTTCCCATGTATGAGGATCCAGGTTTGATCCCCAGTACCTCCTAAAAACAAACAAACAAATGGAAAACAAACAAACAAACAAACAAACAAACAAAAAAAAACCAACTCTTATTGAAGAGTGGATGTAGCTCAGTGGGTAAGTGCCTGCTTTCCATGTATGAGGTCCTGGGTTCAATCCGGGACCTCCTAATAAATAAATAAATAAATAAATAAATAGGTAAACAGGTTTAAATAAATTGGATTTAAAATGTAAAAATAGATAAAATGTACTTTAAATGATTGATGATGATTTAGGAAAAAATTTTAACTAAAAGCTAAATATATTTAAGATAATATTATCCTTTAAAAAGTCATATTAAGTTACTGATGAAATACTCTTTGATTTGAAGGGGTTGGATTATTAATAAAAGATCTTTCATGGTGACAGTCTTGAAAAATCCTATACTTAGATTTCTAATTCATATAATACATGTAGTATCACATATTACTCTTAAAAAAACATGACAATTCCATTTAACTAATTTAAATATTATTGAAATGATAGCACATTGGAAATAAAAGAATGTAAAAAAATCCAGACAGCAGCCACACACACACACACACACACACATATGCACACAATATCCCTTTGCTTTTTGCCAAGTCTTCCAAGTTAGACTTATAGGAAATATATTGAATCCAGCAATTTAAAATCTTTTCTTGAAGAGAACAGAAAACTAAGCTCAAAAGGCAAACAAGCAACCTGAAGTGTCAAGAGAAACAAGTACCAGCATGGAGATAGGATCTAAGTATTTAGTTATAAGGGGCAGATATAACCAGACACTATATAGGCCAGTAAGAAAATTCAAGTAGGTATTTTTGAAGATTTTTGAAAACCTGAGTGAGGAATATCATGTGAGTATAAAGTCCACAGGCATAAGGGAGTTTGTAACCTCTTTTAGGCTTCTCCCTCACAAATCCCATGAGGCACTTATAGTGAAGACTGAAGAGAATATTCAGACATCTTCACATGTGGTGCAGGCTGAAGAAGGAGAACAGAGCCATTGCCTAATCTCTGTCCATCCCATCTTCCCTCTCTCCAATAAAGACCAAAATTCTTAATCTTGAAGAAGAGAATACACACACACACACACACACACATATCACCAGTGAGCATTTCTTGATACCTACTGGGACTGCTGTGGGTGAATGGGAGTCAAAAGTTGCAATGAGTGCACTAGTGAGACCTGCTGCAGCAAGTTGATGATAACATGCTCCAACACTGAGGGAGGGTCAGAATTAGGCAATAGAGCCAGCATTACCCATGGAAGAGAAGCAGGAAGGCATTAAAGGTATATTCTTGAGAACCAGATCCACAATGACTGCCTAAAATTTAGGCTTAATCAGAACCTCAAGGAATTTCCTGAATATCATTATTAGCTAATTTGATAAAATTAATATTTATATATTAGAACTCTAATGAACAACTACAGAATGCACATTCTTCTAAAAACACATGGAACATTCATCAAGATGCCATATTCTATGTTATAACACAGACTTTGATAAATTTAAGAGTATAATTTAAATGAAGATCATAACAGAATTAAATTAGAAATCAATCACACAAAGATATCTTGAAAATATCCAAATGTTTAAAAATTAAATAAGCCATTTCTACTTGAGGGATGAGTCAAAGATGAAGTTTTAAGGAAATTTTTAAAATATATGAACAAAATTCAGAATATCCAACTATCAAAATTTATGAGATGCAGGTAAATCAGTATTTAGAGGGAAATATATAGCATCAAATATTTATTTTATAAAATAGTAAAGGTGTAAAATCTGGAATGCAAACTTTCACATTAATAATTTAGAGAAATAATTACAAATTATGCCAAAAATGTATCAAACATAAAAATAATTAGTGATATCCATGGAAATGGCAGAGTAGGTAACCCCACGGTCCACAGAATTCATGAAAAATCAAGGAAAACTATCAGAATTAAATTTTTTTTGAACTCTGGAAAATAGTCAAAGGTTTACACCAACCAAGAAAACACCAAATCCTAAAAAAAAAAAAAAAAAGATAGAAAAAAAAAAAAAAAACTATTTAAAAAAAACAAAGCAAAAAACTGTAAAAGAGCTTTTTGGTCATTTTTACTTGTTCTGTTCCATCCACCTTTTTCTCCAACCTGGCAGCAGTTTTAAAGATAGCAGCCCATATCTCAGTTGGGTCAGACTTTTGTTCCTAGTTCCAGGGGAAGCAGAGCAAGTCTTTTTCTAAAAGAATTGTGTTTGTCTCTTTTAGCTTGTACAGGGACTACCTGAAAAACTAACACCGGTCACTTGCCTTTGTTTGCGTAAATCAAAACTCTCTCAAGGTGGAAATCAGCTACACAGAGGGCATTTCTTGAAAACATTGAAGGTAAATGTATAACCTGCTTCCACAAGAGACAAAATATTACAGTGGAAGAAAACAATAGACACACTGAAGGTCTGGGGAAAAGAGCAGGAGAAAGAGATTCTTGGGAAATTAGGGCATTAAAAACTCCTGTGTATAATAGTACTTTTAGAGACACAAGCAAGCACAGAGAAGGCACATGACTAGTAAAACCCTGAAAAGACCTTGAGTTTTCACACTAGCTTATCTTTAAGCTCTGCATAAACAAAAAGTGAAGGCAAACTCAGTATTTTAAAAAAAACAAACAAATATAACTAATAGCAAGTAACAAATACAATCCCTGAGGATGGAGAAAAATCTAATTTTGAGAATTATAATTCCATTATAATTTTCAATAAACAGCTCATTATATTACTCAAAATGTACAGCTTTTACAAAAAATATTACAAAGTACATAAACATTTGGCCCATCCACAGTACAGTTGACAGAAACTGTCCTTGGAAATCACAGATGTTGGAATTACTAAACAAAGACTTTAAACCTACTCTTTTAAATGTGCTCAAAGTGCTAATGGAATCCATGGATAAAGAGTTAAACAAACAAGAGAGTGATATCTAAACAAATATATAATATCAATAGTCATATAGATGTTAAAAGGAAACAAAACAGAAATTCCTAAGCTCATAATTACAATAAATGAAATGAAAAACTCACTAGAGTGTTTCAATAGCTGATTTGAGCAGGCAGAACAAAGAATCAGCAAACTGATTGATAATAATTGCAGTTATCCAGTCTGAGGAACAGAAATATAAAAGAATGAAGAAAAATGAAAGAGCCTATGAGATTTGTGGGGCACCATCAAGTATAACAACACAGGTATAATAACAGCCCCAGAGAATTGGAGAGAGGAAAAGGGATGGAAAATATTTGAAAAAATAAAGGCTCAAGACTTTTGACATCAATCTATATATCCAATAATATCCACAGACAATAAGAAGGCTGAGCACCCTGAGACATAATCAAACTGGCAAAAGATAAATAGAGAATCTTGAGAGCAGCAAGGAAGGAATGATTAGATATATGTAAGGATCCTCATTAAGATGAAGAACCAATTTCTCAGCCCTCACCATGTAGGCCTGAAGCAGTGGAATGCCATATTTAAAGAGCTGAATTGAAAAAAAAAAAAAAAAGAAAGGAAAAAACTCTCAAGAATACAATATCTGGCAAAACTAACCTTCAAAAATGAAGAAGAAATTAAAATATTCCCAAATAAACAAAAGAGGAGGAAATCAATCACTAGTAGATCAGCCCCACATGAAAAATTTAAAGGAGTCCTTCTGGGAGAAATTAAAAGCCATTAGACTGTAACAAATAGCAATATGAAGAAATAATGTACACTAGTAATGGTAAATACAGACATTAAAAAATAGTAAAATGACTGAAGAAAGTTATTTCTTTTCAGTAATTACTTAAATTATAAATAGATTCAACTCTCCAATCAAATTGCAGAGATTGGCAGATGGATAAAAGAAATCATTCAACTATATGATGTCTATAAGAGACTCGCTTTAAAGCCAAAGACAAATAGGTTGAAAGTAAAAGGAAGAAAAAATATATTCCATGCAATTAATAACCAAAAAGGTTATTTATCTCTGATAAAGTAGATTTTTAAGGCAAATATTTTTATAAGAGAAAGAAAGGTATTACAATTTGATATAAATACCAATGCATCAAGAAATAAATAAAAATTATAAATATGTATACACTTAGCAACAGAGAGCCAAAATACATGAAGCAAAACCTTTTAGAATAGAAGTGAGAAATAAACAATTCAAGATAGTAGCTGTAAATAATAGAGTAAAATAATGACAGAAAATGAAACAGAAAATCATCAAGGAAATGGAATACTTGATCAACACTATAAGCAACCAAACCTAACAAATATCTGTAGAATACTCTTAGCCAAAGAAGCAGAATACACATTCTTCTCAATAGCACATGGAATGTTCTTCAGAATAGACAATAAGTTAGAACACAAAAATAATTGTTAAAGTATGAAAATCATTTAAAATATGTTCTCTGAGCACAATGGAATGAAATTAGAAATCAATAAAAGAAGGAAATTTCAACATTGACAAATATATAGAAATTACACATCACAAGCTTAAACAATTAATTGGCCAAATAAGAAATTGAAAGGAATATTAGAGAATATTTAAGATGAACAAAAACGAAAGGATTTTAATCTCAGTGGGGGGAGACCCACACAATAAACAACAAAACTTTAAACTTCCATTCTGGGGAATCCTGCAGAATGGGTAAGAATCTCTCAAGTACATAGGCAGTGCCCGATAAACGAAAGTAAGACCAATAATTCAAATCTTCAATATTAATTCATGGAGGGAGTTCCAGGGAAATGACATTGATGTAGGTAGGCACTGCCCAGCTCTTTCAGAAAAAAAATGGAAAAGAAGGGGCAAAATTCTACTCTAGTGAGCTGTTTTGGAAATCACTGAGCAGTAGTCTTCAGGGCATCGATCTGGAGGGAGCTGGACAAAGAGATAAAGAGCCCAAGGGAAAACCATGAGTTGCTCTCCCCTGTGGCTGGAAACAGCAGGTGGCTAAGCACCATCATCAAAGCAAATAGCCTCCATGGACTCCCTGGCTCTCACCAGCCAGCTCATGGGGAGGGAACATTCCCTGGAAGGAAGAGGTGTATGGAGAAGGGTGAAGAGTGATTTCCTTTCTGTGAGTTTGGACACCTCAGCCCTCTTTGAATCTTGGGGAGGATACCAGCTAGCACTGAGGTGGCCCTGGGAAGAGGGAAGGGGGTGTCTGATCAGGTATGCTGTCACACCCAGCCACTCTGAGAGAGAGGAACTTGATCAGGGAGGGGGCAGAGACAGGCAACTAACTAGGACGGCGCCTGCTGAAAACTATTAAAAATGCAACTCGCCTATGGAAAATGGGGGCAGGAAGAGTCCAATAAGGTTTCAAAAGCCTATTTAGCCTATAGAACTGCTGTAGTGCAGTGGGGGAATTCCTGCTTTGCATGTATAAGTCTTCTGGTTCATGTCCTGGTACCTCCTAAGAGAAGGGATTCAGGGAAAGATAAAGCATGCAGATAGTATCTCATGATAGGAAATTTATATATTGAGTTTCTACTCTTTTGTTTTACATTTTTTGGATTTTTTTCTTTCTTTTTCCTTTATTCTATTTGCTAAAACTGGAAACATCACCTGTGGAGGGCAGGCTGCAGGGTGATTAATTTATGAGCACCAGCAGTCTGAAAAGTTCTCTAGAGGCCTAAATGGGATGGTTGTTTTTAGTGGGTTGCTTCTTTGTTGCTCTTTTGTTTCTTGTTTGTTGTTTTCCCTTTCTTTGTTTCCTTTTTTTCTTTTACTTATTTTTTTAAACTACTTTATTTTTCTTCTTTCCTTCATTTTTCTGCCTTCTGACTTCTGTTGCTTTTTTTCCATTCTACCACTTCTTGTAGACTTTAAAAGCAAAACTATTGTAAGAGACAAAGAAGGACACTACATATTAATAAAAGAGGAAATCTTTCAAGAAGAAAGAACAATCATAAACTTTTATGCACCTAATCAGGGTGCCTCAAAATAAATGAAGCAAACATTGGAAAAACTAAGTGGAGAAATAGATGCCTCTACAATTATAATGACAGAGTTTAATACACCATTACCACCATTAGACAGAACATCTTGACAGAGGATCAATAAAGAAACTGAGACCTTGAATAATGCATTAGAGGATCTGGACCTAATAGACATGTACAGAACATTACACCCAAATACAGCAGGATATACATTCTTCTTGAGCACACATGGATCATTCTCCAGGATAGACCACATGTTAGGCCACAGAACAACTCTCAATAAATTCAGAATGATTGAAATTACACAAAGTAATTTCTCTGAGCACAATGGAATGAAACTGGAAATCAGTAAGGGGAAGAAAAGCAGATTAGGTGTGAAGATATGGAAGTTAAAGAACACACTCTTAGACAATTAATGGGTCAAGGAAGAAATTACAAAGAAAGAGCTAAAATCAAAGACCTAACTGCACACCTGGACGTATTAGAAATAGAACAGCAAACTAACCGCAAAGCAGTAAAAAGAAGGAAGTAACATAGATAAGAGCAGAGCTAAATGAAACTTAAACCAAGGAAACACTGGTAAAAATAAACAAAACCAAAAGCTCCTTCTTTGAAAAGATTAACAAAATTGACACACCCTTAGCTAAACTAACAAAGAAATAAGAGAGAAGATGCAAATACATAAAATAAGAAACGAGGAAGGGGATATCACTACAGGCCCCACAGAAATAAAAAGTATGATAAGAGGATACTTTGAAAAATTGTATGAGAACAAGATAGATAATTTAGAGGAAATGGACAAATTCCTAGAAACACCCAGCAGCATACATTGATGAAAGAAGAAATTGATGAATTCAACAGACAAATTACAATTAAAGAGAGAGACTTTGTCATCAAAAACCTCCCAACTAAGAAGAGCCCAGGACCATATCACTTCACTGGTGAATTCTACCAAAGATTCC
This sequence comes from Tolypeutes matacus, assembly GCA_026826555.1. Lineage (NCBI taxonomy): Eukaryota > Metazoa > Chordata > Mammalia > Cingulata > Chlamyphoridae > Tolypeutes > Tolypeutes matacus. Next base: position 44,858,490 of record JAKSZT010053929.1, read on the forward strand.
AGAAAGAACTAACACAATCCTGCTTAAAGTCTTCCAAAACATAAAAGTGGAGGGAACACTGACTAACTCATTTTATGTTGCCAACACCATCCTAATACCAAAGCCAAACAACGATGCCAAAAGAAAGGAAAACTATAGACTAATCTTTCTAATGAAACTAGATACTGAAATCCTCAACAAAAGTACTTGCTAATCATATTCAATAACACATCAAATGAATTATACACCATGACTAAGTGGTTTTCATCCCTGGTATGCAAGGATGGTTCAACATAAGAAAATCAGTCAATGTAATACATCACATTAAAAGATCGAACAGAAAAAATCACATGATCATCTCTAGAGATGCAGAAAAAGCATCCAGCCAAATACAGCACACTTTTCTGATAGAAACACTACAAAAGAAAGTAATAAGAAAACTTCCTCAACATGATAAAGTGTATATATGAAAAACCCACAGCTAACATCATATTCAATGGTGAAATCCTAAAAGCATTAACTCTAAGATCTGGAACAAGAAAAGGATGTCCACTTTCACCTCTCTTATTTAACATTGTGTTAGAAGTGCTTGCTCAAGTACTTAGCCAAGAAAAAGATATAAATGGCATTCAAATAGAAAAAGAAGAAGTAAAAATTTCACTATTTGCAGATGACATGATCCTATACATAGAAAGCCCTGAGAAATCTACATCAAAGCTTCTGAAGCTTACAAATGAGTTCAGTAAAATGGCAGGTTATAAGATCAATGTGCAAAAATCAGTAGCATTTTTGTTCACCAATAATGAGAGGTCTGAGGAGGAAATCAAGAAAAAAAAAACATTTACAATAACAACTAAAAGAATAAAATACCTAGGAATAAATTTAGCTAAACATGTAAATGAATTGTACATAGAAAACTATAAAACACTGTTAAATGAAATCAAAGAAGACCTAAATAAATGGAAAAATATTCTCTTTTCATGGATAGGAAGACTAAACATCAAGATGTCTATCCTAACCTAACTGATTTACAGATTTAATGCAATCCCAATAAAAATGACACAGCATTTTTTACTGAAATGTAAAAGCTAACTATGAAATTTATTTGGAGGGGCAAGAGGCCCTGAATAGCCAAAGACAAAAAAGATCTCGGAAAATAATGTAGGGAGGCACCTACAGCCTTGTGTATTAGGAAATGGATTCATGAACTTTATATCCAAAGCACAAGCAACAAAAGAAAAAATAGGTAAATGGAACTTCCACAAAATTAAATACTTTTGCACCTCAAAGGAGTTGTCAATAAAATGAAAAGGCAGCCTACTCAATGGGAGAAAGTGTTTAGTAACCATATATCTGAAAGAGGCCTAATACCTTGTATATATAAAGAAATCCTACACCTCAAAAATAAAAAGACAACCCATTTAAAAAATGGGCAAGTGACTTGAATAGCCACTTCACCAAAGAAGAAATAGATGTGGCTAAAAAGCACATGAAAAAATTCTCAACGTCACTAGCTATTAGGGAAATATAAATCAAAACTACAATGAAATATAATTGTACACCCATTAGACTGGCGGCTATTAAAAAAACAACAGAGGACTACAAGTGTTGGAGGGGATGTAGAGGAATTTCATCCCTTGTCCACTCTGGTGGAAATGTAGAATGGTGCAGCCATTGTGGAGGACAGTTTGGCAGTTCCTCAGGAAGCTAACTATAGAACTGTCATATGATCCAGCAATCCCACTGCTAGGTATATACAGAGAAGAATTGAAAGCAGCGACACGAATAGATACCTGCACTCCAGTATTCATAGCGGCATTATTCACTATTGCCAAAAGCTGGAAACAACCCAAATGTCCATCAACAGATGAATGGATAAACAAATCGTGGTATATACATACAGTAGAATATTACTCAGCTGTAAGAAGGAATGCAGTTTTAACACACGGGATAACATGGATGAATCTTGAAGACCTTGGAGAGTGAAGCAAGCCAGGCACTGGAGGATAAATATTACATGACCTCACTGATGTGAATTAAGCAAATTGAGCAGACTCACAGAGCTAGGGTCTGGAAGATAGAGTTACAGGAGACAGAAAGGAAGAAGAAGGTCATGAGCCAATGCCCATATGGGCAAAATCTATGACAAGGTAGAAGGGTATAGTTGTGCAGAATATGGGAATGACAGTGGTGCAGTGATGCTATCAGGTTGGGCGGTGCTGGTTTGTGAGGGAATAGTGTGGAGAGGGTGGGTTGCGTTGTCCATGGAACTGGGGGCAGGGTTGGGGGAAGCTGCAGGTGGAATCTTGGCATTTGTGGGTACGTGCTTGAAACTACAACTTTGGGGATGTTCTTTTGGCAAATATGGCAGGGGAGGGTTGTTTGTTTAGGGTATGGAATGTGGGGGACTGTGGCATGTCAGGCAGATTCTTGGAGGCTGGATGAAGTTCAAGGAAAACCTTGAACGTTGACAGCTGAAAACGGCTGGCGCCATTCTGTCCTCAGGCTGCTTGTCATGACACCTCTTATCCCTTGATCTTTGTTTAAAGAACAATCTTGCACACATACATGTTCTGTTCTTTATAAATGTGTTATAATCAATGTTCTGATAAACAATGCACAATGTATTCACAATCTAACCGTAAAGGATTGAAGAGTAACCTTGAGATTGTTTTAAATATAGATCACTAAATCATATGGAATGGAATAAAAAAGAAACTCAGCAAAGAATAAAGAACACATGCTTTAGCATCCAAAGAGGGTCTGGTTTCTTTCCATGTGCCTTTGTCTTGCAGGACAAGACAGAATCCTACTCGTGAATTTCTACAGGGAACAACCGGGACAGGGCACATCTGGGGCAGACCTCTAGGGAGTGTTTGAGTGTTCATCTTGTTATAGTGGGTTGTATCAGTGGGTGGAGACCCACATATAGAGAGGGAAGATGTTGGACTCCCATTCTGGGGATTGCTGGTATGTTCTCAAATAGAGGGGCAGGAGTCTCTTGAGAGCATAGGCAATGTCCAATAGGGGAGGATAGGGCAGTATGTCAAGCCCTCAATGTTGTTGCAAGTAGCTATGAATCTTGTTCTTCAAGGAGTGAAACTTGGGGGTTGCTTTGGGTCCTAAGAGGAGGGGGAGGGAGGAATAGAATAGATGGAACATGGGGCATTTTCGGGGTGATGGAATTGTGCTACATGATCTTGCAATGATGGGTACAGGCCAAGTCAAATTTCATCAAAATTTACAAAAGTGCATGGTCCAAAATGTAAACCATAATGTAAATCATTAACCATGGTTAGTAGTAATGTTTCAATATTTGTACATCATTTGTAACAAATGTACCATCCACATGTAAAATGTTTTTAATAAGGGAAAGGGGAAAAGGGGGAAGATGTTGGGTATATGGGAATCTCCTATATTCTGTATGTCACTTTCTGTAACTTGAAGCTTCTTTGAAGACAAAATGAAAAAACTAAGACACTGGGAGAATAAATGGAAGAAAATGTCACTGTACATACAAGACAACAGATCTTATAGTGATGAAAGACATAATGTCAAAAATTTTTTTTAAATATTTTTCTCATTACTTTTTCTTATTCCAATTTTTTAAAATCTTATATATTATTTCTTATTTTTAAAACTATCATTATTTCATTCTCTTACTAATTGTATTTGGTTAATTTTTGGATTCATTTTTAAAGAAGTTTTGCATCACAGAAGGGTTTCGAGTGTGACAAGGGAGGATCATTGGTGTGGGGTGTCAGTGATGGAGGATGCATGGGAGGAGGTACAACTGAAGCATAACTATAAGGCATATGAATGTGTTGAAGTATTCATTGGGCATTGACACAGTGGGTGGAGATTCACACAATAATCGAAAGAATATCAAATTCCCATTTGGGGAGCTCTGCCACATTTTCTAATAGGATAGAAAGAATCCCCCCAAGTACAAGGTCAGTGACTGGTGAAGAAGGATGGTCCACTGAAGGGTCCTTGATAATGATGACTGAATTTATGAATCTTTACTTTTGAAATGAAACTTAGCCTAGTATTATAGGGTGCCTAAGAGTTACCTCCTGAGAGTCTCCTTGTTGCTCAAATGTGGCCTCTCTCTAAGCCTAACTCAGCATATAAATATATTACTCCCCCCTCGTCTCCCCCCCAACATGGTACATGACTCCTGGGGATGAGTCTTCCTGGCACTGAGGGATTGCTACCAACCACAAACTAGCAATGCAACTGGAAAAAGACTTTGACCAAAAGGGGGAAAGGGTAAAGACAAATGATTTTATATGGCTAAGTGACTTCAAAGTGAGTTGGGAGGTCATTCCAAAGGTTATGCTTATGCAGGTCTCAGGAGGATCTCATTGACTGTCAAAGTAAATATTGCCTCAAGTAGCATGGGCTCTTTAGGGCTTTGGAGACTCATCCAGACACTATAGGCAGGGCAGACAGCTCAGGAGTTTGGTGGACTGCCAGTGGGCCCTGCTTTGGAATTTATGCACCCCAGTGTGATGGTGTTGGACTCAGTTGTGGTATTCCTACACATGGCTCTTCTGCCCCTTCTATTTAGGTTATAGTTAGTACTAGAGTTGATAGGTGTATGTCCAAGAGACTTAAATCTTTGTGCTATCCATGTTCCAGCTTGGCCTTGAATCTCAACAGAGTTACAACACCTACTCTTCACTTCATTGAACTCACCTGGAACAACTAACAAGGAGATGATGATGGACAAATACCTTCCCAAGGAACAGAGAGTCTGCAACTGCAAGCAAGATAGTCCATCCATCTGCCCCATGAGCTCTAAGTCCCCTCTTAATTACAGGGGAAGTGGGCATCACCATCTCAGAATCTTCAGGATTGTGGAATGAACGGACTAGAGTAGACTTACTGGTATTATGCTATAGATTTATTGTGATTCTAGCAATAGAAAAACTCTTATCATTGATGTGGAGGCAGCAGTGGCCACTGGAGGTTCTGAAGTGATGAAGAGGGAAACCAGGTGTAATAATGGGCCATTTTCAGGATCTGGGAATTATCCTGAATGACATTGCAAGACAGATACAGGCCATTTTATATCTTTCCATAACTTACAAAATTGTGCAGAAGAGAGGGTAAATTACAATGTAAACCATATTTAGTGGTAATGCTCCAAAATGTGTGGTAAATTTGTGGTAACAAATGTACCACACTAATGAAGGATGTTGTTAATGTGGGAGACTGTGGGAGGGATAGGGAGTGGGGTATATGGGAATCCCCTATATTTTTTATGTAACATTTACATAATCTAAGTATCATTTAAAAAAATAAAACAGTGTATAAAAATAAATAAGAAACAAAAAAAAATTAATGCATGTAGCTATGAACATTATTCTTGTAAAATTGAAACTTAGCCTCGTAATAACTAAGAATTACCTCCTGAAAACCTTCTTGTTACTCAAATGTGGCTTCTTTCTAAGCCTAACTCAGCAAACAAATGCACTACCTTCCCCCCACTATTGGACATGACTCCCAGGGATGATCCTTCCTGGCACTGAGGGGTTAATACCAAGAACCAACTGGTGATGCATTAGGAAAAAGACCTTGATCAAAAGGGTGTAACATCATATACAAAAGAGTTTTATGGCTAAGAGATTTCAAAATGAGTCAGGAGTTCTTTCCAGAGGTTATATTAATACATGTCTCAGTCAGATCTCACTAACTGCTACTGTAAACAATGCCTCAAATAGGGGTGTTCCTGAGAGCTCATAGAGCTATCCAGACATATAAACAAGGCACATAACACCGTGAAATCAGCACTCTGTCAGTGGTCCTTACCTTGGAATGTATGATAACCTATTTCCCCAATGTAACAGAGATAAACTTTTATAATTTCCCTACATGATTCTTCTGCTCCTTTTATTTGTGCCTGTAATTGGCACTATATCTGTTAAATACACGTCTCAGAGACATAAATCTTCAGTCTGTTTATATGCAGATTGAGCCCTGAATCTCAGAAAAGTTGGAGCAAACACCTACTCTCCAGTTCATTGGACTTGCCCAGGACAACTAACAAAATGATGATGATGAACAATCCCTATCCCAAAAACCAGAGAGTATCTACAACTGCAAGCAAAACATTTCCTTCCATCTGTCGCATAAGTTCTAAGCTTCCTCTCAGTCTGAGGCAGAGTGGTCATCACCATCCCCAAATGCTAAAGTTTAAAGAATGAACAAACATAAGGGAGAAATGCAACTATGGGCAAAGTAAACTTATTAATATTGTAGTAATGGAAGAACATGTAACATTGATATAAAGATATTGGTTATCAGATGCTCTGAGGGGAGTGGGAGGGAATAATAAGTGAACTATAGGGCATTTTTAGGGCAGTGAAATTAAGTGTAAACTACAATGCAAACTATTGACTTTGGTTAGTAACAATGCTTCAATATTTATCATCAATTGTAACAAACGTACTTCACTATTTTAAGATGTTATTAATAGTGGAAGATGTGGGAAGCAGGGGTGCGGTATATGGGATTCCCTTATACTTTTGATGCAACTTTTCTGTAATCTAAAACTTCTTTAAAAACATAATTTCTTATATTTAAAAAATGAAAATGCAACATCCCATAATTTATGTGTTAAAAGGAAGATAGTGATTTTTTCAGAGGTAGAAAAATCTATCCTAAAATTCATGTGAAATTTCAAAGGATGTAGACTAGCCAACAACAACCTTGAAAAATTAGGACAAAGGTAAATAATTCATACTTTCTTATTTCAAAATCATTGCAAACCTATAGTAATCAAAACAGTGTGCTACTGGCATAAGGATGGGCATATAAATCTATGGAATAGAATTAAGAGGCCAGAAATAAACACATGCATCTATGGCTAACTGAGTTTTATCAAAGTGTCAAGATCATTCAATGATGAATTGATGAAAGAATAGTATCTCCAACAAATGGTGTTGGGACAACTGTTTTCTCCATAATCAAAAGAATGAAGGTGAACACCTTCATCACACCATATACAAAAATAATGCAAAATGATCAATCACCTAAATGTAAGATAAAATAATAAAATACTTAGAATTAAATACAAGTGTATATCTGCATGAACTCACATTTGATAATAGATTATTAATTATAACAGCAAAAGCATGAATAAGAAAAGAAAAAATAGATTGAACTTCATAAAAATATTTTTAAAATGTGCATAAAACAATATTATCAAGAAGGCGAAATGACAACTACAGAATAGGAGAAAATATTTGCAAATAATACATCTGAGAAGGTTCTAATATCTAGAACATATAAAGAACACACACAACTCAACAACACATGGACAAACAACCCAGTTATAAAATGGATAAAATGTCTTGAATAGAACTATCTCCAAAGAAGTTATAAAAATGGCCAAAAAGCACATGAAGTGATGGTCAAAATCATTAGTCATTAGGAAAATGCAGTCAAAGCCCTAATGAGATGCCACTTCACACCCACTAGGATGGAAATAATTTAAAAATAGAAAATAAAAAATATTGGCAAGAATGTGGAGAAATTGAAACCCTTATACATTGTTAATAGGAGTGTAAAGTTATATAGTTGCTGTGGAAAACAATTTTGTGTTTCCTCAAAATGTGAAACACAGAATTACCATATGACCCAGCAATTCTTTTCCTGGGTATATACCCAAGAGAATTGAAAACAGTTATTAAAACAAGTAGTTTATGATGAATGTGAAAATAGACAAAAGTTGGAAACAAACCAGATATCTATGAACAGATTAATGGATAAACAAAATGAGTATAGAATATAATTCAATCATAAAAGAATTGAATTACTGATACATGCTAAAATTTGTATGACCATTGAAAACATTATACTGAGTGAAAGAACCCAAACTCAAAAGATCATGCATGCTTCCATTTATATGAAATACCTAGAAAATTTAAGTCTATGGAAACAGAAATCATATTCATGGTTTCTAGGGTTTAGGAGAAGCAAGGGACTGGAAGTAACTTCATAATAGGTATGGAGTTTTATTTTGGGGTGATGAAAATGTTTTGAAACTTACTATATGTGATGATTACATAAAATTGTGAGTGTACTAAGTGCCACTGAATTGTACACTTAAAATAGTTAATTTTGTTAAGTAAATTTTTCCTCAGGGAAAAAAAATATGAAGAAGAGTTAAGGCTTAAAATGTACAGAGTTTCTATTTGGGATGATGGAAAAGTCTTGGAAATGGATGGTGGTGATGGTAGCACAACATTGAGAAATAATTAACAGCGCTGAAGCATATATTTGAATGTGGTTAAGAGTGGGAAATTTTAGGTTGTAGATGTGGTGCTAGAATATATTTTTAAAAAATCCATGAAACTGCATAACACAAACAGTGAACCCTAAGTTAAACTATGGACCATAGTTAATAATACAGTTATAAAAATGTGGTTTCTTCAGTTGTCACAAATATTCCACAGTAATGCAAGGTATTAATAATAGGAGTATATGGGAATCTGTACATATTGTACAATCAATTATGCATGATTTTTCTGTAACCCTCAACTTCTCAAATTTTTTTAAAGGGCAGTTAATTTATTTGCACGTGTGTATGTTTAAATAAGAAAATCATAGCATTTAATGTATATTTTCTAAAGATTAAGATGTTTTAAAATTTTAAATTTTTAAATATTTTTTACATAAATTAATAAAACAGCTTATTGAAATACTATTAGTATTGTAAATCACCATATGTGGGAAAAAGTAGGAAATTTCAGAAACTGTTTAAACTGTTTACAAATAGTATCCTGAAATTAGACCCAATGAATGGAATGGATGACATCAACATTTGATTAGACAAGCAAGCATTTCTTGAGGCTCTAAGACTGAATCAATTGCTCTGTGGAAGTGCTCCTAGAGAACACTATACTAGCCCGTTTTGTCACACTCAACATACTGTGTTGCAATTGCTTAATTCCTGGTCTCCCTGATTATATGGCAAGTCCCTTATGGCAGGGATGTGCTTGTTCACTGATATACTCCCTGTGCCTGGCACGTAGTAAGTATTCCATAAATATTTATAGGGAAAGCGTATTTTAAAAAATAAGGAAGGAAATAATTAAAGCCATAAAGAAATTGTAGAAATTGGAAATTGAGAGAGTCCAGATCTTTGAAAAGATAAATAAAATTGATAAAGTATTAGTCAGAGTGACTGAGAAAAAAAATAGAAAAGACACAAATGTCTAATATCCAACATAAAAGAAGGGTATCACTATTACTCCCACTTTTATTAAAGGAATAATAGGGGGGTACAACAAGCAATTCTATGTCCTTAATTTCTAATATTTAGATGAAATAGCTCAACCCTGAGAAGCCACAAAGTTCAGAAATTTAAATAGAAAGAAATAATCTAAATAATCCTATATGTTATTTAATTTGTAATTAATAACTTTCCAATAAAAAAATTTCAAGGGCTATATGATTAAATTGGTGACTTTTAGGCAATATTTAAGGAAGAATAATACCAATGTTATACATTCTATTTCAGAAAATAGAGAGTGGGTACATTTCCGAACTTATTTTGGAAATTCATCATTACTCTGATACCAAACCAGAAAAAGACATTACAAAACAAATAAACTCTACAGATGACTATTTCTTCAAAAACATAAATGAAAAAATCCTTAACAAAATATTAGCAAATAAACTCAATAATATTTAAAAAGAAAAATACACCACAACTATCTGGTGTTCACTGAGGTCTTTCATATTTCAAAATCAATCAAAACCAATAATTCTCCATATAACCAGGCTAAATAAGAAAATGAAATGAAACCAAATAAAAGATAGAGTCTTCTCAATTAATGCAGAAAAAACATTTGACAAAATTTATCAACCATTCATAATAAAATTATTAACAAATATTAAATTAATGGTACTTCCCCAACTTCATGAAATTGTCTCCAAAAACTACAGCTAACATCATACATACTGATGAAAGACATAATGCTTTCCAAGAATTTAAGAATGTCACTATGGTTAAGAATAAAGCAAAGATGTCTCCTTTCACCATTCCTATTTCATATCATACTGGAAGTCCTATATTGGGCAATAGAAAAAAAATGAAATAAAAGGCATTTATATTTGAAAGGAAGGAATAAATTTGCTCCTATTCATGGAAAACACGATTGCCTATCAAGAAAATTCTAAGGAAGGAAAAATGCCCACATAGAATTGATATCTATTTTAGCCATTTTAAAATACAAAGAAGAATTAATAAATAGAAAGACATAAAGTGCTCGTTGTTTGGAAAATTAAACATCATAAATGTATCATTGTTTAGCAAATTGATCCATAGAGTTCATACAAAATCTCAGCAGATCTTTTATGGATACGTATATTTAAAATTGTATATGGAAAGTGAAAGAACAAAAAGAGCAAAAAAAAAAAAAAAAATTCCTGTAAAAGAAGAATAAAGTTGGAGAAATCACTTCTAAGAATTACCATCAAGCCATAGTAAAGAAGATGGTGTACTTAAAATAGAAAAAAATCTGGAGTTAACTGGAAGGAAATGTATTGCCTCACAATAGTTTCTCAAACTTCAATGATGCAAAAATTATTGAGAAATATGTTTAAAAAACAAGCTCATTGATGTCAGATATACAAATGATATCCCAGGGTTCTGATAATGTGGGCCAAGAAACTTAGCAGTTTCCACTGGCCAACCTTGAGACCTATTACTTTACTGCTTCCATCAAGAGAATAGTCTATCATATTTCAAACAAGAATCAAAAAATTTCATATATATATCAGTATTGGGAAATATATATATACAATGTTTTCTTCAGCTTCCTTTTTTTAAAAATACCAATCTGTTCATCTGACACAGGCATGTTTCTTTTAGTCACTTAGCAATATATTTACAAGTTATAAAAAATTCCTAAAGGATTTGTTTCTTGGTTTATTTAATAAGCTTAATAAAAATTAATTGCAATTATGATTTAAATAAGACTAGGTAATAAACTTGACCCTTTCAAAAAATGAAATACTGCTTTTCTTTCTACAGAATCATCACTGTTGAGAAAATAAAAGAATTTCAAATCTGAGATTCACATTACCCTTGAATTTTGAATATCATTTCTATGTCAAGTATATATTAAAGGCTAAAGTGAAATGCCTTAGAACAGTTTCTTACTCCCTTGTCTTTTATGCAATGACTGTTTCCTTTTATTTTATAAACAGAGCAAAATAAATGTATTACTTTAATTAATAGTATAATAAAATTAAAAGATGAAAATAATTTTGCTTCTTTTTGTTGAATTATTAATATACTTTAAATATATTAAAATATATCTTTAAAAAGATAGATATATCTTTGCAACCAAGGGTACTGAATACACATATATTTGTAACCAAGGGCATTTTATGCCTTCACATAGCATTCTTTAAACAAAATAAAATATGATTTCATTAAACATTAATAAGTGTTTGATTTTCATTTAACAAAATGATATTGAAACTATTTATGATGAAATTTTCAATATTGACCCTGTAAATTTATTTAAAATTTTACTCTTGCATTAGGCATACTTGAACTAAAAAAGTGAGTCATTAATTTAAATAACATTAATTAATTAAATCTCCTACTTTTACTTCTATAATCAAATGCTATGTTAATCTCAAGTAACTACTACATTCATTTCATTCTTTGAAAAATAACTTTGTAATCCTTGAATCAACTGATTACCTATCATTGCTCTATTTCACAAGAAATGTATTTTTTACAATTGCATTTACTAGAAATATAACAAATTTTTAATTACTTTGCTTCTTAGGAAATTATGAAATAGTGCCAATTTTAAGGGCATTCATAAAATTATTCATTAAGTATAATTTTGAGGGAAAAAAGATAAATTCAAATAACCTACTCCAGTATGTGATATAAATGAAAATTTTGAATATTATCCATAAATAAGACAAAACAAAAGACGATTTGTCTGCATTCCTGTTTTTCCTTAATTGATTGATTCGGACACACAAACCAGTCTCTCTAATAGACTCAGGAAGGAAATAAGCTTAAAGAAATCTTTGCCTTCAAAATGGTCTTACTTTAATGATAACAATATTGTGAGGTGTGGTGCTTTTCATACTATCCTTGGAGAAGGACTAGTTGCCAACACTGATGCTAGAAGAGGGAAACAGAAAAAAATAAAAGACAAAAAATACTCTGTTAATTTGCTTTGAAAGCTAATAAATGATTTATTTCAATGTCTACTTGTTATTGACCTCTTATGAACAATAGCTGAAAGCTTCACTTTCAGTGGTACTGGCACAGTATATTGTTTTCAGTGGAAGGGCTTTGCATTCAAAGAAGCCTGTATTAAATCATAGACTGTAGTCTTTTTGATGTTTACTTTCATGATCTTCAGATGGTAAAAATGCTTTCTGTCACATACTCATCTCAAACTGTTGGTATGAGGAATATTAGTGCACATGTAATTAAGAAAATGAAACACAGTCCATGGAACATGCAATTAAAAACATGTAATCACATTTAAAGTATGTAGAATTACATGTAAAAGACATGAGATTAAAGAAAATGTGAGCACAGTGCATGGCATAGCAAGTATACCATAATCTCCTTATTCCATGTTCTCCATTTTTCCAAACTCTTCCACTCGTTCAATTCATTTTTAGTATAAAAGCTTAGATTCATTCTGCAGCTTCTTAAAATTTATTAAAAATTGTTCACTACCAAGTTTATTACTTATACATTGCTTAAAATTTTCCTGGTTTATTTAAGCTATATCTATGTTTATCTGGAAAATTTGCCTCTATCACTGAAAATGCATAAAACATAATAAAATTAATTATTTTGAGAAAGTTCATTTTTAATTGTGGTTCTATTTAATTGGCTTTTCCTAATAATCAAAAATAAGTAAACTATGATATTGCTGTATTCATATTCACTATTGTAATGGCCACAAAACAAACAATTTGATGCATCATAATATACTAATGATTTCAAAATATTATTTAAACAATCTTAGGTATTCAAATAGGTGCATCAGAAAGAAATAAAAACAGTTAAGTATTGAGAAGTGAATGGGCCTTTGATCACATATTTTCCTCAATTTATCTGAATTAATTTATATATTGTGAAACCTTATAAAATTTCATTTAAGTTATCAAAAATATGATGCTTTCAAAAATTGAAATTAATGATATTTTACTCATATCCTTCTCCTTCCCTCAGATCAGTGTTATTTTAACAGCACATCACCACCAATATAAGGAAAACTTTTAAATTGCAGCAATTACAGAAAGAGACTAGGTAAAATCATCATCAAAAACAACAACAATATCGATATTGTTTATGGAAATGCCAACACATATGTCTGGTGCTTTAATTCGTGCTGTCCTAAATAGATGCCATAATAATTCTTTGAGGACTTTATTTTCTCCATATAAGTGCTTATTATTCTTAGGTCCATAGAGATTTAGTCTAAACTTCTGAAATCTGTCTCTAATCTACTAAATCAAACATTAGCCAATCAGGTTGCCAAATTGCTCTATTATATAGTTTGCAATTGGATGAATCTATGAAAGCAATTTATGATATGCTTTGAATATAAATATTAAACTTGGTAAATAATAGTTTTATATGTATTTAATCTAAGATACAAAGCTAAATTATAATTTATATTATGTATATATGAACTTATTTAAAAGTTCTGTTTGCATATATTGCATCTTGAGGAGCAATTGAAAAAGAACGACAGCAAGTGCAAGCCTGTGCATGACAAAGTTCTAACAGAAAATTATTTCCCCTTGGAAAGGAAACAGTAAAAGACACATATATTTAGGGTTAAATATTGAATATGTTTGAATTAAAATTGACAACATTTGATTATACCATTTACAGAAGACCAAGATCTAACAAGAAAAAAATGACTCATTAGATCTACTAATGATTGAACCCCACATTTATGATGAAATTTTTAAATCTATTCAAATCCTTCAATAGCAGCTGAGAGAGAGAGAGAGAGAATGAGAGGGAGAGCGAGAGAGAGAGAAAGAGAGAGAGATCAGTCAAGAACAGATCTGAATATTGGTGCATGTTACGGAAGAAAGCATCCATACTGAATGAGACTTGGACTCACAGCTCATGCTTTCATTCCAGGACTGTGCAGCCAAGTGTTTGACATATATCTCTCATATAAAACATTGAAGAAAATAATTTTCACTGTCTTATAGAGTGGCATTACTAACTCACAAACCAAGTAGATTTATTCAATTAAGTGGAAATATTGACATCATAAAACCAAATAATTTCTGGCTTACAAGTTGTACATTGTACTAACTTGTTAGGAATGACTTTCTAATTCCATGGGCACAAACATTTTCTAAAACATAAAGTCATGGACTAGTATTAGCTGCCATGGTATATCATTTGTTTGTCCCCTATCTTGATATTGCAAATTAATGCATTTTGCTTGTTTCCATTAGATCAATTGTGCTTTCACATATGATATGCCCAATCCGTAGAAATAGACTAAAAAAGGCCATAACTTCCAATTTATTTTGTTTAGTTTATGCACATTTTTCCTGAGGAGCCAAAAGATAAAGAGATCAAAAGAAGGATAAAGCAAAAGGAACAGGTGGGAAGAGATAAAAAAAAGAGAGAGCTTGTAGCAAGAGAGGAAAGAAGAGAAGGGAGAAGGGGAAAAGGAAGTAGGGTAAAAGAGAGGCTTAAATAATTATTCAAAAAAATCAAGACAAGGACAAAAGTTGCTATTATTTGTTTTTTCCATTCAGATGAAATTTTTGAACAGCTAAAATTGTTATGATGGGTTAGCATATATGTCATATTTTATTATAAGAGACTGTTATTAACATTTCCTCAGAGTTTAGAAATTATGAAGGCCCATCATTTTAACATGGTTTCTAATTTCTAAAATACAGCACATCCAATAATATGAATATTCTGTATTTTTTTCATTTTGTGATAGGGTTTTTTGTATAGAAGTAAAATGAAAATTAAAAAGAATATCATATAAAAGTCATAAAGTTGGGAAGCGGCTGTGGCTCAATCAGTGGGGCTCCCGTTTGCCATGTGGGAGGCCCCAGGTTCGGTTCCCGGGGCCTCCTGGTGTGGGCGGGCCCGCCCGCACGGCGTGGTTGGCTGGCCCAGGCAGCAAGGGGGGGATAAATGAATAAATAAATAAAAGCTTAAAAAAAAAAAAAAGTCATAAAGTTTAAGAGAAATATTTGTTTTGTTTAAAAATTTATTTATTACTTTATTGGGGTTTTAGGGGGGAAGCTATAAAAGGGTTTACACAATTCATACTTTAAAGCAGGGAGTGTTATTTTGCAATGAGATTAAGTAAAAAACAAGTCAATACAGAGAGATTACAGATAGAGATCATAACATAAAAAATGTGTACATGTAAATAAAATTAGCATATAAGTTATACCATGGTCAAATGCATTTAGTATTTAAAAGTGTTCAAGTTAAACATAAGTAGTAAAGAACTTTGTACAACTCATTACCTTGGACAAAAATAAAAATATCATAAATTGGATCATGATCAGAAAGATTTTTTTTTTTAAATTGAATTTCCAAATTCCATTTGGGAACAATGCTCTTTCTAGATTTTCTATGTCCTAAATTCTTCAGAAAAAAGCACTTTGGTAACAGACCTAAAATTGCATCTAAACAAAAATATTGGAGATTGCAGGATATGTAATAAAAAGGTAAATATATTAATAACATTTGTATTTTTAAATTTTTTAAAAAGATATTTAAATATTTAAGCAAATATAACAGCAGTATATTATATGCTTATAAAATTTATAATTATAAAATATAACAATGATGGGATGAAAGAATTGGGAGTATAATGACATAAGGCCCTGATACTAAATGTGACAGTGTCTAATAATTTTTGAAATTATGCACTGAATAACAAAAGATGCATAAAATAAAGCCTGTAGGACTACTATTAAAACACAACTGAAAATAATAACCAATAAAGAATATAGATTTGAATCTTGAAAAATACTCAATCCAAAAGAAGGCAATAAAATAATAAAATATAAAGAAAAAAGGAAGCAAACAAAAGAAGCAAGCAAAGTCATAGATTTTACTCAAATGTATCAATAAGTACATTAAATTTAAATGGTATAAAGACACCATTTGAATGGCAAATATTGTATAGAGTGGATTTTTAAAAAGAAAGCTAGAGTATAAAACAAGCAACTGTTTACCTCAGTAAATTCTGGGGTGGCAAAGGGTTATAATAAAGAGTACAAATATAAGAATGTTCTTTCAGGATCTGTAACAAAGGTATGTCACTAATATAAGGTGTTGATTGTGGGGTGATACATAGGAGGAAATGCACCTTAAACATAATTAAATGGGATATGAATGTGTTCGTGTTATTATAAGTATGCTTTTTTTCAATAAATAGAGGCCTACACAGCAGCTAACGAAATATACAAATTTCATCCTGGTAAAGACCTGCTACTTTATCAAATAAAATGACAAAAATATCTAGACTATATAAGCCTTGACTAAGAAAAGAAAACAGGACTATATGCCAAGTCCTTGATCATAATGCTTGTACATATGAACCTTACTCCTATAAATATGATACTTAGCTTAATTATAATTAATGCCTAAGAGTTACCTCCTGAAAATCTCCTTGTTACTCAAATGTGGCCTCTCTCTAAGCAAAATGCAGCAAATAAAGACAATACCTTCTCCATGCCACACCACTGACATGGGACTTGACTCCCAGGGATGAGCCTCGCTGGCACTGAGGGACTTTTAGCAAGTGCTAAGATGCTTTTGGAAAAATACCTTAACCAAAAAGGAGAAACAATAAATAATTTTTTTAAAAAAAAGAGTTTTTAAGACTAAGAGATTTCAAAGTGAGTCAGAATGTCATTCCAGAGGTTATGTTTATGCAGGTCCCAGACAGCTTTCAGTAACTGCCTCAGTAAACAAAGCCTCAAACAAGAGTGCTCCCAAGGGCTCTAGGATCATCCAGACACCAGAGGCTAGTCACACAGCCTAATGAAATCAACACCCCTTTCGCTGGGCCTATTTGGGAATATATGATAATCTCTTTCCCCAATATAACATAGCTATACTTATTTATAATTCCACTAATCATGGTTTTTTACTCTTTTATTTAAGCCTATAATTTTCAATGTACATATTAAGTATATTTCTCAGAGACTTAAATCTTCAGATTTAATATGCTGGTTGAGCCTTGAATCCCAGTAGAGTTATGGTTGACCCCGACTCTCCAGTTCTTCAGGCTTGTCTTGGACTATCAACAAAATGATAATGATGGACAAGTCCCATCCCCAAAGACAGGAGTACCTACAACTGCAAGCAAAATAATATCTTCCATCTGCCCTGTATTATATTAGTCCCCTCTCAACCTGAAGAAATGAGATTGGATATCATATCAGATCTCTCAAGATTGAGGAATGAACAATCATTAGGGGGAAATGTAACCATAGACCAAAGTACATTTATTGTTATCTTAGTTTATTATTTTGTGTTAAAGGAATAACTTGTAATATTGTTATAAAATAGTGGTTGCCAAAGAATTTCTTTGCACATAGTTAAATAAAATTATAATGATTTTATGCAAAATTTGATATAGGATGAGCATTTAAGCTGTTTTCATTTTTTTCATGATTTTGAACTATGTTTTAAAGATGGTAACTTAAAATGTATTTGTGTGAGTCTTTCTTTCATATGAAATGTAATTTTTGAGTCAAAGCACACAAACATTTTATTGATAGATGCTGCCAAATGGTGTCCCCAAAAACTCTAATAGTATCAAATAATGCCTTGCCAATAATGAATGTTATAGTTGTTTAAAACATTTGCCAATCTGTAGATATAGTTGAAGATATTATTATAATTTGCATTTTCCCTCATAGCTGGTGAAGGGGAATACCTTTGCTATTTGTATTTCTTCTTTTGTCAAGTAGCTGTTCATATCATATGTCTATTTTTAGCTTGTTTCCTTCCTTATTGATTTATGATATTTTGATATTTTATGGTATATAATTTTCCTATTGTGTTTGTTGCAAATATTTTTTCCATCCAGTTATCTGTCTTTCAGTTTATTTGCAAATTTTTAAATTTAATGATATTTTTCCCTCACCTAATTTCCTTTTTTGAAAAAAAAATTTTTTTGCCAAACAAAAAATGCAATTATATGCTATCTAGAAGAACCCCACTTTAATTATGAAAACACATACAGGTTAAATGAAAAAGGATGATAAACGCTAAACCATGTAAGTAATACCAAAAGAAAAGTGGAGTGGCTATACAAATATCAGACAATGTAAACTTCAGAACAAGGAATATTACCAGGAATAAAAATGGACATTGCATTATGATAAAAGAGTCAATTTAACACAATTATATTAACAACGCCAAAATAATGAACCTAGTAGAAAAAGTTCAAAATATATGAACTTTTACATGTATAAATATATGAACTTTCTATTACATGTATGAAAAATACATGTAATAGAAGTAAAAGAAGAAACAGACATATCCACAATTATAAGTGGAAATTTCAGCCTTCCTCTCTCTGAAACTGAAAGAAGGTGACAAAAATTTTAAAAATCAGTAAGTATATAAAAGCCCTAAACAACAAAGTTAACTAAATTGACCTTATGGTTGGTTATAGAACCCTGTGCACACAACAGGAAAACAGAATTATTTTCAAATACACATGGAACATTCTCCAAGATAGACCAGAATTAAAACTGTATAAACAAAGTTCTCAGATAATAATGAAGTTTACCTATAAACTAATAAATAGAAAGATATCTGAAAAAAATCCTCAAATATTCAGAAATTTAAAAATGTACTTCTAAGTAACCCATGAATTTCAAAGAGATTTAAAAATGTACTTCTAAGTAACCCATGAATTTCAAAGAGAAATTCATAACGTAAATTAGAATATATTTTGAGTTCTATGAAAATGAATCCATAACATATCAATGTTTGTAGAAAGAAGCTAAAGCAATGCTTACAGAAAATTTGTACAGCATTTAATGGTAAATTAGAAAATAAGAAAGTTCTCAGTGTTCTGAGATTTCACCTTAACCAAGTAAAACAAACAAACAAATACAGGGAAATTTAGCAAGCAAAAGGGAGGATACAATAAAGAATATATTGAAAAAAAAAAAAAAAAACAAGAGAAATGAGACCAGAACAGAAGAGAAAATCAAAAGTTGACTCTGAAAATAATAAAATGAATTGAAAAATATATAGCCAGAATTAATAAGAAAAAAGCAAAACAGACATAAGTAACATATAGGCAATGAATCAGTAGACAATCATTACAGGCAGACCAACATATTGACAAGGATCTCCAATATTACCACACCATTCAACAATTCACCTGAGTCCCAGTCTGTGCAATAAGACCAGAGAAGAAATAAAAGGCAAATCATTTGAAAAGGAGAAATAAAAATGTGTATGTTCACAGATGACATGTACATATAATAACCTAAAGAAACTTCTAAAAAGCTATAGAACTAACAAATGATGTTACCAACATCACAGGATACAATGACAATATATAAAAATGAACTGTGCTTCTGTATGCTAGCAATGAATATGTAGATATTGAAATTTTTAAAAGTATTCTTAACAGTAGTACCTAAAAACATGAAACACTTAAGGATAAGTCTTAAAATGTATGTGCATAATATGCTGAAAACTACAAAACACAGATGAAATAAATGAAAGAAGAACTACATAAAAGAATCCTTGGGAGCAGATGTGGCTCAAGCATTTGAGCACCCACCTTCCACATGGGAGGTCCCAGGTTTGGTCCCTGGTGCCTCCTAAAGAAGACAAACAATGAGCAGACATCAAGCAAAAACAAAAGAGCAGGGAGCAGATGTGGCTCAAGCAATTGAGTACCTGCCTCCCACAGGGGAGGTTCCAGGTTTGGTTATCAGCACTTCCTAAAGAAAGAAAGAAAAACAAACAAACAAACAAACATACAATGAGCAGACAAGGGGGGTGAGGGGGTGTGTGGAAGGAGCAGACAACAAGCAAAAACAATGAATACAAATAACAGACAAAAACAATGAGCAAACAGAAAGGGAACCATCTCTGGGTAGGGGAAGGTAGATTCCCTGGCCTCTGCCAAATTAAAACCAGTAGCATACACCCACCTTCAGTTTTAACAACCACAAATGTCTCCAGGCATAGCCAACTGTTTCCTATGGTGCAAAATCACTCCCAGTTGTGAACTACTGTTTTAGAAATATCAAATGAATAGACTTTATTTGAGATCTTATGATGTGATTCTTCTATTTTGCATTTATGTAAAATTACTTATTTCCTGAATTGACTTCTGCCACCTTACTTTTCAAGAACTATCATTTTAGCATATTATTTATTATTTTTGAACATTAGAGAATTTCTTATCCTTTTTTTTCATTATGAGAAATACACTAACATTTGAGCTTGGAACAAGGTTACCTACTGCTGGGGAGGGATATTATGGGAAAGCAAGGAGTGGAGGCTAGAATGAACCATAAGGTAGTAGGTTAGAGTCAGCATCGTTGTGAACTCATGTTTAATTTAATATTGCTACAGATGGATAGATACAGAAAGAAATATAAAAATACATGTAAATCTGAGTAATATTTTTACATATATTTCCTACTTCTGTCTTAGGAGGGGACCTAGAGGCAATCCCAGTTCAGTAGCAGGGAACACAGCCTGCACTCAGAACTTGATTTCTAATACCATTTTCCAATAACAGGGCTTCTTGTAGAAATGACTGATTCTATAGTGGTAGCAGGGAAAAAATTAAAATTGAACCTGGAACATGTTATGACAGAAAGTAATGGTGTACTCAAAAAAAAAAAAAAAAAAAAAGTAAAGGGCCATGTCAAAGGAGTACAGTACAGAAGCAAATCTGAAAGAGCTCCCCATGGCCAAAGGTTGAACAATTTGAGCAACAAGATAAATTATAACCTAAAATACAAAAGAAATATGCATAAATCTTTATCAGATATGGTAAATTTGAGAGAAAGGAATAGTAAAAGCACCAAGTAAATAAACAAACAAATTAGAGAATTCTTATTCATGGAGTTGGAGCTTAACACCAACCCCCTTTGAGTGTGGGCTACACTTGGTGCCTTGCTTCTAAATACTGAAGTGTGAGAAGGAAAGGAGTAACCTTAACAGTAAAGAAACCCTCAAACTCTACCTTAGCCAGGTAATCAAGGTAAACATCATCAATGATATTTTGAAAAGAATTACCCTTGAAATGATTTGAAGAGAATGATCCTTCACGTCTGTGGTCTTCCTCGCATAAACTTCACAAAAGAGATCCTCGAAAAAAACACCAAACAACAGTATAACAATAAGAAAACCATTATATAAAAAAAAAAACACAATGGCCATTCTATAACACATTTGACCAGTTTACTCAATATGTCATCAAAAACAAGGAAAGACAGAGAAGTAATCACAGATCACAGTAGCTAAAGGGTTATTGGGGATTGACTCATGTCCCTCACAAAGGCATATTCAGGGTCCCCATCCCTGGTCCTGTGTGTACGAACCCATTTGTAAATAGGACCTTTGAAGAAGTTACTAGTTAAAATGTACTGAAACTGAATGGGACTGGACCTTAATTCAATTTGCCTGAAGTTGTTACAAGCAAAGGAAATTGGACAGGAGGAGCTGGAAGTTAGCAAACCTGGAAGAGAAAGGAGAAGACACAGACCTGTGCATTGCCATATGACAGAAAAGTCAGAGAATCCAATAGATTGCAAACCAGTCAGAACCTTGAGAGTATGAAAGCCTTCTAGCCTCAGAAACCTTAAGCCAATAAATTCCTGGTGTTAAGCCACCCAATTATATGGCATTTGTTTTAGCAGGTGAGAAACTACTACACGGGTCATGACAACTTTATGTAATATGGACCCTAGATTCATTCCTGAAACTGATGAAATCTGAATAAAGTGTGGAGTTTAGTCGATAAAAATGTATTAATGTTGGTTCCTTCATTGTGACAAATGTACATAGTATTTTGAGATATTAACAATAGAAGAAACTGGGTGAAGACACAGGGAAACTCTCTACTATCCTTGCAACTTTTTTGTAAACATAGAAATACTCTGAATTTTTAAAAGAATGTCTATTTAAACTAAAAAGTCTATGTGTATGTGTATATATGTGCATGGGTGTGTTCACCAGGATCTGCGTGTTTTTCAGTACATGGGGGTTTTCCAGCATACTTTGTCTTTCTTACTGCCAGGAACAAGTAGTCTTCTTGTATTCCATTCCTTGAGTTTTAGCAATAATAACTAAATCTAGAAAGTAGATGTCAAAGCATCTAGAAAATTGGAATGTTTCAAGTGACTCTATGCCTTTCTTTCATAATTTCAAGAACAAAATCATATTTCTTAGAGGCATGATACAACAACACACACAAAAAAAATTTGGAGAGACATTACAAGTATCACAGAGAGACCAGAACTAAGGCAGAGATGTCAAGCACTTCAGCAGGTCTTTGTCCATAAAATAAATAAGAATGATGTCAATATGAATCATGGAAAAGCAATGTTAACACTTACTTATATCCGAATTGTGTGGTATCATTTGTGTTATTGTAAAAAATGTTAGATATAAGAAAACCCAAATTCACTTATATCCAATTATATTAATTAATAATTTTCAATTCTAGGTGCAAAAGACTAATACTGATTATTTGAATTATATTTCCTTATCTCTGCTGATATATTGCTCTATGCACATTTAAATCCTGTTAACTCTGAGAAAAAATAACCATTTTCCTCATTTAATTATGGAAAATCTTATATTCAGTCTCCCTCAAAAGAATGCATAATTATCAGCCCTTGGTTTTTTCAAATTTTATGTTTTTCTAGCAATTTGTATATCTACCTTATATTTTAAAAATGCAATTTTGCTTCAATAGCATTAACACACCAAAAATAATTTACCTATAAATTTTAGATATAAATTAGCTCATTACCATTGAAATAAATGTCAAAATGATGGGAAACAGCTATAAAATAATCACTTTTATATTTTAATTAATTCATTAACTGTAAATGACAATTGAGAGCATAAATGATTATCAGATGCAAGGAAAAAATAAACTAATGTTTTGACATTTTGAAATTTTCATATCATTGCAAGAAATTTCACATTTTAATGTGTTAGTATATCTTTAATCATATTTTATGTATTATGCTTTTTTTAATAAATTGTTTTTCAAAGAAGTTTCTGCCTGAAAGCAAGAAATTTTTCCATAGTATATTAAGGATTGAGTCTCTCATATATTTTGAATAAAAGATTAAAAGTCTATTTAACATTTTTATGGAATTAATTGTATTCAACTTGTCTAGGAAACAGAATATGAATCTCTGTTTAGAACCCAGTAATGTTTATAATTAACATAATTTCTGTATCAATCTTATTTATGAAACTATAGATACATGATACATATGCAATAGAGATAAATATCTAGTGTTGATATGTTGCCTTTTTAGGGCAAAAATTAAAACTATCTTTAAGGCATATATAGAATTTTGATCTTTGATTTCTTGAAATCATTTTATCTTATAATGATACAAATATTTTCTACAGATAATTTGGTTTTAGGAGCACATTTGAACTGAAATATTTCAGAAAGTTTAGTGAGTTTTTTTTAAAGGGATTAAATTGGTCATCAATTAAAATTTAAAGATAAGCCTCCAAATTACAGTTTTGCATTATCTTAATGTGCACTAGATGCCATTTCCTTTTCTTTTTTCTTTATTTGTCCCATTTTCCATGAAAATCAATCCCCATTCCCATCCACATCTGTGTCTTCTCTCCAAACACAATTTTCCTTTTACTTTGTAAGGAATAAGTTTCTCAGTCTTTGATTATCTGAATGTGTTTATTTCATGCTTAGCTAGTAAGAAAGCTTGATCGAGTGCAGAATTCTACATTCAAAACTGTTTTTCACAATCCTTTTAAGATATTTCTTTTATATATTCTCATATCTTTTATCAAATAATTTGATTAAGGAATGGTTTGCATAAAATTAAATACACTCATTTTAACTACATACATTGATGGCTTTTGGCAAATTTGTACATCTGTCTAACCACCGCTCTGTAATAAATATATATATAACATTCTCATCATCAAAATAGTTTCCTAGTGTCCCTTTCCTGTAAATTATCCCCTATTCTGGCCCTGGACAATTTCTTTTTTTATTATTATTATTTTATTATGGGTAAAAATCAAAATTCACACAATACATACAAATATTTGCAAAATGATATATAAATATATATGCGTATATGTGTATTTGCTTACAAAAATGTTGTTTATATATATATATACATATATTTTAAGAGGTTCTTAGATTACCCAAAATATTACACGGAACCCACTGGGATTCCCATGTTGCCCACCTCCCACACCTACCACCACATCCCACACAAACATCTCCCACAGTGTGGCCCACCACTCTCAATGAACTTACACATCCTGGAGCCTTGCCACCAACCATAGACCACAGTTCACACTGTAGACCACACTCTCTCCCACTCAGTTCTGAGTGGTGTGTGCTGATTTAAAATGGCCTACATCCGTTGCCACAACATTACTCAGGGCAACCTCCAACTCCCAAAGAAGCCACTGTATTTCAACTGCTCATCCCTTCCCTACCCCAAAAGTGTCAAGTGGCCACTGGTTACACCTCATTGTTATAATTTCTTGCATTGCTAGAATCACCATATGTGAACAAGAGAATACCATCAAGTCCACTCTAACCCATAGTTCTTCCCCCAATCCTGAGGGGACTGGGATGGTGATGTCCACTCCAACTCCAAGTGAGAGAGGGCTTATATCCCATGGATATGGTGGGTGGGATGATCCTGCCTGCAGATGCAGGCCCTCTCCATTCCCTGGGATGGCCATTTCCCGTCGTTGTCTCCTCACCGGGTGACTTGGATGAGTCCATTGAGCTGTAGGGTAGGAATTGCAGCTCCACCTAGATTTCATGCACACCTGGCACATAGGTAGGCGGGAGGCTCCAGTCTCTGGAAGTATACCTAAAAACTCCAGCATCGCATATAGGTTTGAATAGAAGGGACTGGTGAACCATGTGCAGGGAGGACTTATTTGAGTCTAATTCTGTCACTCTCAGGAGCACAGATTCCAAAATAGAACCCACTGATAAGGCATCAGTCTCTGGGGCTATCCCCCCTTATATAGGACCAGGGTGTCTCCGGAGCTCTCAGGAACCCCACTGAGTGGGGTGATAGGCACTTAGATGTTCTAGGAGCTCCTACTGAGGTGTGCGTAAGAGTTACCTCTGGGATGATCTCCTGACTCTCTTTGAAGTCTCTTAGCCACTTGAACTCATTTGTCTTTACCATTTCCCCCTTTTATTCAAGGTCTTTTTCCAGTTGTGTTGCCAGTTGGCACTTGGGAAAAGTTTTCAATTAGCAATAATCGTGCCTCGGATAAACCTCATTGGCTACGATACTACCACTGTGCAAAGCTGCCAGTTGGCACTTGGTATTAATCCCTCATTGCCAGGGAGGCTCATCCCTGGGAGTCATGTCCCACGTTGGGGGGAAGGTAATGCAATCATATGCTGAGTTTGGCTTAGAGAGAGGCCAAATTTGAGCAACAAGGAGGCTCTCAGGTGGCAACCCTTAGGCACCCCACAACTGCAGGCTAAGTCTCATTTACAAGAGCAAAGACTCACAAGGGTAGTCATCAATTAAAAAAAAAATAAAAAAAAAAAAAAAACATCAGTGGGTCATCCTAATTTGACAGGCACTGTCCCTACACTCAGAGGACAATTGTTGCTCCCTTGGAGACTGTGACAGAGCTCTCCAGGCTAGGAATTCAGATTCCCTCATTTATTGTGTGGTTATCCACCCATCGTGACCATGCCCCATCCCCTGATCCTTTGAATGATTTTGTATATCTTTCATGTATATTCGGATGAACCAATCCCTACAAACCCCCCCAGACACCCCCCCCAATAATCCCCCGCAGTACCCAGTGTAACCCTTCTGTGATCCAAATCCTCCATGAATATTTAGTCCATAAAATAATCAAATACACTTACTAGGAAAAAGAAACAAGTGTGATAAGCGTACATGCAAGAGACAAACATAAGGAAATTTAGGGGAAAAAAAAAAAAAGAGAGAGGAGGAAAAAAAAACAAATAATCAAACAAAGAACAAAATAAAATATAATTAGTGGATTGGGACATTCAAAAAATGGGCAAAAAAGCAAAGGAAATGCCTTTAAAATATTTATATATATATATATTTTTTTTCTTTTCTCTTTTCTTTTTTCCCAGCTTTTGGTTTTGTTTACAGTTTCCAGTCCTTTCTTATTCTCTATTACATTTAGTTCTGCTCTAATCTTGGTTATTTCCTGTTTTCTACTTCCTTTAGGTTTAGTTTGTTGTTGTTTTTCCAATTCCTCCAAGTGTGCAGTTAGGTCTTCAATTTTAGCTCTTTCTTCTTTTTTAATATATGAATTTATGGCTATGAACTTCCCTCTCAGGACTGCTTTTGCTGCATCCCATAGGTTTTGATATGTTGTGTTGTTGTTTTCATTAGTTTCAAGGTAGTTACTGATTTCTTTTGAAATTTCCTCTTTGACCCACTGTTTGTCTAAGAGTGTGTTGTTTAACTTCCATATCCTTGTGCCTCACCTGTTTCTCTGGCCCTTATTGATTTCCAACTTCATTCCGTTGTGGTCAGAGAAATTACTTTGTATAATCTCAATCTTTCTGAATTCATTGAGTGTTGTTTTGTGGCCTAGCATGTGGTCTATTTTGGAGTATGTTCCATGTGCACTGGAAAAGAATGTAAATCCCGCTGTATTTGGGTGTAGTGTTCTGTATATGTCTATTAAGTCCAAATCTTCTAATGTATTGTTGAGTGCCTTCGTTTCTTTATTGATCCTCTGCCTAGATGTTCTGTCTAATGATGATAGTGGTGTGTTGAAGTCCCCTGCTATAATTGTAGAGGAATTTATTTCTCCTCTTAGTTTTTCCAGAGTTTGCCGCACGTATTTTGAGGCACCTCGATTAGGTGCGTAAATGTTGATGATTGTTCTCTCTTCTTGAGAGATTACTCCTTTTACTAATATGTAGTGTCCATCTTTGTCTCTTACAATAGTTTTGCATTTAAAGTCTATTTTGTCTGATATTAGAATAGCTACTCCTGCCCTTTTTTGGTTATTGTTAGCTCGTAAAATGGTTTTCCAGCCATTCACTTTCAGCCTCCTTGAATCCCTGGGCCGAAGTTGGGTTTCTTGTAGACAGCATATAGATGGATCATATTTTCTCATCCATTCTGCCAATCTGTGTCTTTTGATTGGTGAATTTAATCCATTAATATTCAGTGTTATTACTCGTAACAAATTTCTTACTTCAGCCATTTTTTCTTCCGGTTAATGTATGTCATATGTTGTTTTGTTTCTCTTGAGTTTTCAGTTGTTTTTAAACTCTCCTCCAACTCTCTCTCCTTTGTTTTTTCCTTTCAACTTGTAAAGATTCCTTTAGTATTTCTTGAAGTGCTGGTTTCTTCTTGACATACTCTCTTAATTGCTGTTTATCTGTGAATATTTTGAACTCTCCATTATTTTTGAATGTCAGTTTTGCTGGATAGAGAATTCGTGGCTGGAGGTTTTGTTCTTTTAGTGTTTTGACTATGTCATACCACTGTCTTCTTGCCTCCATGGTTTCAGATGAGAAATCAGCACTTAATCTTATTGTGTTTCCCTTGTATGTGATGGTTCTCTTTTCTCTTGCTGCCTTGAGTATTTTCTCTTTGTCTTGAGCATTGGACAATTTGACAAGTATATGTCTTGGAGTTGGCCTGTTGGGATTTATACTATTTGGGGTGCGCTGTGCTTCCTGGATCTGCACATCCATCTCTCTCAATAGAGTTGGGAAGTTTTCAGCCATAACTTCCTTCAACACTCCTTCTGTTCCCTTTCCCTTCTCTTCTCCTTCTGAGATGCCCAAAATGCGTATGTTTGTGCATCTTGCATTTTTGGTTAATTCCCTGAGACCATACTGGATTTTTTCTATCTTTTTGTCTATCTTTTCTACAATCTCTTTGATTTCAACTGTATTGTCTTCCCTATCACTAAATCTTTCCTCTGCCTGTTCAATTCTGCTGCCATGTGAGTCCAGCGTCTTTTTCATTTCTTGACTTGTGTCTTTGTTCGCCATCATATCCATTACGTTTTTAGGTGTGTTAGTTATTTTTTCAGTATGTTCTCCCAGTGTCTTCTTTATATCCTTAATCTCTTCCTTCAGTTCTTTAAGTTGGTCCATGATATTTGTTTGGATAGCTTTGATTAGTTGTTCGATGTACTGCATTGCTTCCTGGTTTTTATTTTGTGCACTATACTAGTCCATATTTCCAGTTTCTCAGAGTCATTTGTATTTTTCTGTTGCCCTCTGTTCATCATATTATCTTGATGGGTTTGTTCAGTTGATTAGCTTTTCTCTATGCTCTAGAATTTTATTTAGCTGTTGGTTCTGCGTGTGAGTTAAGTTTTCTCTTTGGCAGTTTTTCTTCTTATTTTATTTCCTTGCTTCTTTCTATGTTCCCTTGAAGGCAAAAGGTTAGGGCCAAAGGAATCAAAAGATGTAAGGAAGGCAGAAGGATAATAGAAATATTGATAAAAGTTAGAAGAGGGGCAAAATGAGACTTAATGAGATGAATATTTAACTTGAGTAGGCAGTGTAGAGTACTAGGAAAAAATATGGAGTTCCTACAATGGACTGGGAAAACAAATGGAGGAATATATATATATAGTGATTTAGAAGGCTGGAATTATGAGGAGGGAGAGAAATAGTAGAGAAAGGTCTGAAAGGAAAAAGTTAATACTAATAAAAAAAAAAAAAAAGAAAAAAGTAGAAGAAGAAAACAAAATAGTTGGGATAGAAATTGACACCCTTAACTTGTGGGCCTATGAAAAAATGTTGTCTCTAAGAGCCACAACAGAAAACAGAAGGCAGAAAGATGTAGGAAGAATAAGCGATTGTTTGTAATACAGAATCAATATATACAGCGAGTGGGAAATTACTGAATAAGAAGCCCAGCAAATAAGCGACCAGCTGGCAGCACCTATTTAAAAAAAAAAAAATGGAAGAAAAAAGGAAGGGGGTAGGAAAACAGGA
>JAKSZT010053929.1:44887724-44899923 GCA_026826555.1 Tolypeutes matacus
ATTAAACTAAATTAAAAAGAATTTATTTTTCATTTGTTGAGGTGACCTCACTTTTTTTTTTTTTGCCTAATGCAGGACCCAAAATAATTCCTCCTCTAGACCAACCTCCTTACAGAAGGGACCCTAGCTGGGCCCGTGGAAATTAATCAAGCACGTCCCACTTTCCGGACTCCCCAGGTTAGCTGAAGCTCTGATGTTAGTCAGTAAGGAGTGCTAAAGATGGCAGATTCCACCCCTTTTGGAGCCAAGCTCCAGCGTCACCGGGCTGCTCAGAAAATCAGTTTGAGTGCAGATTCGCGTCTGCTCTCAGCCTAATGGTGCTTCAGGTCGGCTTATCTGCTCCCCAAAGCTATGCGGCGGTGCAGGCAGCCAGATCAACGTCTAAAAATATAAAATACCCTTCCCTGTCTTCCAACCGAACCCTCCCTTTTTTGGAAAGTGTCCCTTCCTTCTGGCTCCGCAGCAGCCCGGGTCTTATCCCTGGGTGGCTAGGGAAATCAGCTGCATTGCCCGACCAAAATCCCCCCTCCGGTTCACTGGGTGCCGATTAGCTCGTTTGCTCCGTTCACACAAGGTCCAAGGGGCGCCAGGCAGCCAGATCCCCAGAAAATAAAACTTTTTCGCCTCTCCCACGGCTCAAAATGGCCGTTTTATTATTTTTTTCCCTAAGCGCGGGGCTCAGCCGCCTGTGCCAACCTCGACCGGCAGCCTCAAAACTCACGAATCTCCACCGTTCGGTCCACGCCGCCGATCCGCGCAGATAGATGTCCCAAGCCTCTCACTCCACGCGTGCACAGCACAGACCCCCGGGCAGGACCCTGTCCCTAATCCGCCTTGCTCTGGGAGGTTGCAGTGTGCGCCCTCCTACACTAACGCCATCTTGGCCCGTTGGACAATTTCTTATATACCTTCTGAGACTTTAGAATTGTCTTTTCTAGAGTTCATATAAAGGAAATGATGCTGCGTTTTCCATTTACATGTTTTCTGTTTTTTATACCACAGAATAACGGTTTTGACACACAGTCATATTGTTATTTTTATTGAAAGTTCATCAATTTTTATTTCTAATAGTATTCCACTATTTGGGAATAAAATTTGTTTATTCATTTGCCAATGCATATTTTCTAATTTTTGGCTATCATAAATAAAACTTCTATGAATATATTTGAAAATATATTTCAATTATTTTGGATAAGTATCTAGGAGTGGAATGGCTGGGTCATTTGGTAAGTATATAACTAACTTTGAAAAATATGTGCCAATTAAACAGCACACTTCTAAATAACCAATGATTCAAAGAAGAATTTATAGGAAATTAGAAAATAAATCATGATGAATGAAAATAAAAACATAACATACCAAAATTTATGGGATACAGCAAAATCTGTGTTCAGTGGTATGTTTATAATGATATTTACCTACATTAAAAGAAGTAGAAAGATCTCAAATCAATAACCCACCCTCATCTTAAGAAAAATAAGTAGATAAATAGAAAACTGAACCAAAAGTAGACTAAAGAAGGATATATCAATAATGAAATAGAAAATAGAAAAAATTACAGAAAATCAGTGTAAACAAAAGAAGTTTCTTTGAAAAGCTAAGCAAAATTTACATAGTTTTATCTAGACTAATAAAGGAAAAAAGAAGACTCAAATTAGTAAAATCAGTAGTGAAAGAAGGGACATTACTACTGGGCTTACAGAAACTAAAAGATTATAAGGGAGTGTGATGAACAATTTTTGCTAACAAGTTAGATAACTAGATGAAATATAAATTCCTTGACAGAAGCAACTATTGAAACTGACTGAAGAAGAAAGGAAAAATCTGAATAGACCTATAACAAGAGTTTGGATTAGTGATGAAAAACCATCTATGAAGTAAAGTTTAGAATTAGAAAGATACACTGGTGAATTCTACCCAATATTTAAAGAAAAATTAACAATGATTCTTCTCAAGCTCTTTGAAAAATAGAGAGAAGGGAGCACTTCTAACTCATTTATGAGGTTAGAATTACCTTAACACCAAAACCAGACAGAGGCATCATAACAAAAGAAAACTGCAGGCCAGTATCTCTCATGAATTCAAACACACACACACACAAAATGCAAGAAACTTAAATCCAGCAGCAATTTAAAAGAATTATATAACATGAACAAGTGGGATTTATTCCAGGGATGTAGGTTTATCCCAACGTACAAATATTAATCAATGTAATGCACCATGTCAATAGATTAAATTTTAAAAAATAATAAAGTATGATAATCTCTTTGACAAGGAAAAAGCATTTAACAAAATCCCACAACCTTCCATTGTATAAACATTCAACAATATAGGAATAGAAGGCAGCTTCCTTATACATGTCTGTTATAAAAAATTTTATTAAAAAAGAATTTTGCAACAAAAAGTTAAAAGTAAAAGGACACTGATGGGCTTTTGTACCTCTACAATATAGGGTCTGAATTAACTTTAACATCATCTGAAATTCACCAATTGGCACACTTTCATGACCTTAATTAATACTGTGGCTCAAAATCCACAAGATATTCTTTCTAATCTTAAGGAATTTACCAAACATAAATTAGAGGATTTCAAGTTATCATCTTACCACTGAATATCCTGGCCAAATCTCAGTCTCATCTACACATTTTAGCAACTCTTGGGCCATTGCCAGTGGTCTGGTCATCAAGATCAGCTAATGGTAGTAACAATAATTCCTTATCCAACTTTATCCCATTTGAGGTAAAGAACTCTGGGAATATTTTGCCTTACAGATACTCAAAATAAAAGTCAAAATCACATGTCTCTGCACAATACAGGGTCTCATCAAGGCATTACCCTTTGAAGTTCCAAACGCTATTGATAGTGATCAAGAAACACATTTCACTCTAAAGAGTGCTGGATTCATGAAATAAGCATACAATAGAACTTTCGACCTTTTTATAGGCCCCAGGTTACAGGCAATAAACAGCACCATAATAGCTCATTTTGAAAAGTTCAAATTCAATTAAATGAAACATGAAACAATTCAGTCATCAGTCAAATATCAAGGATGAATTATAATAAAGAGTCTGACTCTATTTTTGATATTTGACCACTGACAGCTTTCAAGCACCACCCTTTCTTCTTTCCCTTTTGCACCATATCTGGGAAAGTTGATAAGAAAAAGTGTTATGCTTTCTTACTTTGCTCTAGCAGAAAAGTCCAAACCACTCAAGCCCTGACCAGTGTGGAAAACAACACTCCAACTCCAACCTCTTACCACAATAAAATTTAAGACAATCTCTCTTTCCTGCTCTTTCAAGCTATTTTGAGATCTTCTTGTGAGCCAGCCCTGCTCTCCCAAGAAAGCTTCATTATATGAGTAACAAAGCTATCATGCTTTCATGGTGTATGTGGTGGCACCATCATTTCAGACAATCAAACCAATTTTGGGAGGAGGGGGTTCCATCCTATCATCATAGAATGAACACAAAAAGAACATATGTAAGTAAGCAGATTTTATTATCATTTTATTTACCATGTTTTCCCAAAATAGATTCTATCCCTCTTCTTTGTCTCATTCAACTTTGATTTATGATAAAATATATGATTTATTTTAATTTATGTAGATTTCCATTCAATATACAATCCTTAATACTTCGATTTGCCTTTTTTTATTTTTATTTTTTTTGATTTACCTTTTACTATAAAAATTATTTTCATTTTCAATTTCTTAAAAAATTAAGCCAATAAAATGAAGGCAGATGCTAAAATAATCAATAATTTGTTACTGTTTATGTTATTTGTCATTCTTAATAAAACTTGCAAGTTTTTCAGAATTCAGTCTGTAAGAATTATTATATTATAAATTAAAGCTTGCTATAAAATTACTGTACATTTTACTTTCTTATTTGGAATTTGTGGAGAAAGTTGTTGATTGGTTCATTGTGGGAACATAGGCTTAACCACAGCAAAGATTCTCAACAAATGGCCACTTTATTGTTTACACAGTACAAAGTGTCCCAAAAAGCACAGGAGGAGGAACCATTTGGCAGGTCCTCCAGGGAAGCCAACTGTTTTGGCCAAGTTTGTGGATGGCAGCTCCCTATACCCCACTTTGCATCACAGATGACAGACCCTGTGCTGCCTAAGTGCTGGATTTTTATCCCAAAGAGTGTGTGCTGACACTATTTAAAAAGCATGTACAGAGTTCTTGCCATGGCAGGCAGTTGGGGATACTTTTTCCTCATTGCGGATTCATGATATGGTCTGCTGGTCAGGCTGTTCCACTAGAAATAACATCTCCACCAGGCTGCAAAATGGAAACATATTGAAGCATCTACACCCAAAGATAAAAAAGGAGAAAAGGTAGGGATAGGTGAGGGCTGGGAGATGGCCACTGAGTGTGTCTGTGACTTCCCCAGCAACATTTATTTAAGATTTGTGGTGAACAATATTTTTTTTATAAAAACTTCAAGACACATGGCTACTTCATAGTTATTTTGGTATTCACAAAATGTTAATAGTCTTAGGATAGGGTTACCAGTATATTTTACATTCTTAATATTTATAGAAAAAAGGCAGGTAAAGTGCTTCACAATTAATTTCCCTTATGCAATATTATTTAGTCAAGACTCCCACGATAGTTCACCCTTCTTAAGCAAACCTAGCCAAAAATTATATATATTAAATGAATTTCATGGAGAATGTAATACCGTTTACTTATTCAGTTTAATTAAATTAGCCCAAGAATTCTGGCAAATATCTAAGAAGAGAGATGCATGATCAATAAACAAAACAAAACAAAATGTTTGTTTGGTTTTATTTTGTGTTCCTTACATTGCATAGTTGTTCAACTCTGCAGCATTCTGGCTAATACTTCTATTCATATACATGTTGTCATCTTGTAGTAGAAACATTAACCGAACAAAGTCTATTATATGCACAGATTTTTAGTGCTTAAAAATGTGGCCCTGGAAGTAGATGGTAGTTATACACTGCCAGCAAGCAGTATTATCACAGGGTCATACATACTTCTATCAATTCCTATTCCTTTTGGAAAAAGAAAAAAAATTCCAGCCAAGAATTCTCTATCCAGCAAAGCTGGCATTAAAAAATAATGGAGAGTTCAAAATATTCAAAAATAAACAGAAATTAAGAGAGTATGCCAATAAAAAACCTGCCTTTCAGGAAATGCTAAAGGGAGTTCTGCAGGTTGAAAGGGAAAAAAAACAGGAGAGAGAGAGTTGGAGGAGAGTGTAAGAACAACTAAAAAGACAAAAAGAAAATAAAAACAACAGATGATGAATATAAACCCAAAGAAAATATGGCTGATGTAAGAAATTCATTGAGAGCAATAACACTGAATGTTAATGGATTAAACTCACAAGTCAAGAGAAACAGATTGGCAGAATGGATAAGGAAATATGACCCATCTATATGCTGTCTACAAGAAACCCACTTAGACCCAGGATCATTCTCCAAGGTAGACCACATGCTAGGCCACAGAAAAATTCTGAAAGAATTCAGAAAGATTGAAATTATGCAAAGTAATTTATCTGACAACAATGAAATGAAGCTGGAAGTCAGGGAGGGCCAGAGAACCAGATTAGACACAAAGATATGGAAGTTAAACAACACACTCTTAGACAAACAGTAGGTCAAGGAGTAAATATTTTTTAAAAATCAGTAACTACCTTGAAACAAATGAAAAAGACAACACAATATATCAAAACTTATGGGGTGCAGCAAAAGTTGTACTGAGAGGGAAATTCATAGCCATAAATGCACATATCAAAAAAGAAGAAAGAGATAAAATCAAAGAGCAAACTGAACACCTGGAGGGATTAGAAAAAGAACAACAAACTAATCCCAAAGGAAATAGAAAGAAGGAAATAACAAAGACTAGAGCAGATCTAAATGAAATAGAAAAAAAGAAAGCAATAGAAGAAATTTAAAAAAAAAAAAGCTGGGTCTTCGAGAAGATCAATAAAATTGACAAACCCTTAGCTAGACTAACAAAGAAAAAAAAGAGGAGATGCAAATACACAAACTAAGAAATAAGGTAGGGGATATCACCACCTACCCCACAGAAATAAAGAGTATCATAAGAGGATACTTTGAAAAGTTATGCCAACAAGAAGGAAAATTTAGAGGAATTGAACAACACACAAGCAGCCGACATTGATGACAGAAGAAATTGATGAACTCAACAGACCAATCACAAGTAAAGAGACAGAATCAGTCATCAAAAACCTCCCAACTAAGAAGAGTCCAGGATCAGATGGCTTCACAGGTGAATTCTACCAAACATTCCAGAAATAAATAACACCAATTCTGCTTAATCACTTCCAAAAAATAAAGGTAGGAGAAACAATGCCTAACTCACTCTATGATGCAAACAATACCCTAATATCAAAGCCAAACAAAGATGCCACAATAGAGTAAAATTACAGACCAATCTCTCTAATGAACTTAGATGCTAAAATCCTCAACAAAATACTTGCTAATCATATTCAACAACATATCAAATGAATTATACATTATGATCAAATGGGTTACATCCCAGGCATGTATAGATGGTTCAACATAAGAAAATCAATCAATGTAATACACCACATAAACAGGTCAGTTGGAAAAAATCACATGATCATCTCTATTGATGCAGAAAAAGCACTTGATAAAATACAGCACCTTTTCCTGATAAAAACATTGCAAGAGATACAAGGAAACTTTCTGAACACGATAAAAGGTATATATGAAAAGCCCACAGCTAATATCATATACAATTATGATATCCTAAAAGCTGTCCTTTTAAGTCAGGAACAAGATAAGGATGCTCACTATCACTGCTCCTATTTAACATTGTCTTAAAAGTACTTGCTAGAGCACTGAGGCAAGAAAAAGATATAAAAGGCATCCAAATTGGAAAGGAAGAAGTAAAAATTTCATTATTTGCAGATGAAATTATCTTATTCATAAAAAGCCCTGAGAAATCTAC
Organism: Tolypeutes matacus; assembly: GCA_026826555.1. Classification (NCBI taxonomy): domain Eukaryota; kingdom Metazoa; phylum Chordata; class Mammalia; order Cingulata; family Chlamyphoridae; genus Tolypeutes; species Tolypeutes matacus. The sequence continues at coordinate 44,894,704 of JAKSZT010053929.1, forward strand.
AATAAAGCTTCTAGAACTTTTAAATGAGCTCAGTAACGTCACAGGTTATAAGATCAATGTGCAAAAATCAGTATCATTTCTGTACACCAATAACAAACAATCTGAGGAGGAAATCCAGAAAAAAATACCATTTACAATAGTAACTAAAAAAATCAAATACCTAGGAGTAAATTTAACCACAGATGTAAATGACTTATACACAGAAAACTACACAACACTGTTAAAGGAAATCAAAGAAGACTTAAATAAATGGAAGAATATTCTTTGTTCATGGATAGGAAGACTAAATATCATTAAGATGTCTATCCTACCCAAACTAATATACACATTTAATGCAATCCCAATAAAAATAAGCACAGCTTTTTTACTGAATTGTAAAACCTAACTATGAAATTTATTTGGAAGGGTAAGAGGCCCTGAATAGCCAAAGACATATTGAAAAATAAAAATGAAATTGGAGGAATCACACTACCAGACTTTAAAACATACTACATAGCTACAGTGATTAAAATTGCATGGCATTGGTGCAAGGATAGACATTTTGACTAATGGAACTGAATTGTGAGTTCTGATATAGACTCTCACATACACAGTCATCTGATATTCGACAAGGCCACCAAGCCTACTCAACTGGAAGAGAATGGCCTGTTCAACATATGGTGCTTGGAGAACTGGATATCCATATCCAAAAGAATGAGAGAGGAACATCATCTCATACCTTATACAAAATCAACTCAAGATGGATCAAAGATCTAAACATAAGAGCCAAGACCATAAAGACCTTGGAAGATAATATAGGGAACTGTCTACAGGAACTTGTAATAGGAAATGGCTTCATGAACTTCACACTCAAAGCATGAGCAGTGAAAGGAAAAATAGATAAATGGGACCTCCTTAAAATTAAAACCATTTTCTACCCAATGGGAGAAAATGTTTGGTAACCATATATCTGATAGGAGCCTGTATTAGCCTGCCAAAGGGATGCTAATGCAAAATACCAGAAATGAGTTGGTTTTTATAAACTGTATTTATTTGGGATAGAAGGTTACAGTTACCAGGCCATTAAGCATAAGTTACCTCCGTCACCCAACTCTATGAGGGGTTCAGCTCCTGGGATCCTCTCTTCCCAGGGATTGGAGAACTGGATATCCATATCTCCAGGTTCAACTGTTTGTTCTCTCCACAAGACCAACTGTAAGTCTCTTTCCAGGGCCTTCTCTCCTTCCTCACGATCTGCTTGCTGCCCAAGGCTCCTCTGTCTCCTTGCTTCCCCAGGCTCCAGCATTAAAACTCCAACATCAGAACTCCAACTCAAAACTCCAATTCTGTCCTTTGCCCAGATGAACAGATCAGTTTACAAGCATAATTCAATATGTACTTTTGGAATTCATAACTATATCAAATTGCTAAACTGCTACAGAGTCTAATATCCAGCATATAAAAAGAAATCCTATTTCTCAAAAATAAAAAGACAAACAACCCATTTTAAAAATGGTCAAGTGATTTGAACAGACACTTCTCCAAAGAAGAAATACAAATGGCTAAAAAGCTCATGACAAGATGTTCAACATCACTAGCTAGTAGGGAAAAGCAAATCAAAACTACAGTGAGATACTATCTTACACACATTAAAAAAACAGAGGACCACAAGTGTTGGAGAAGATGTGGAGGAACAGGAACACTCATCCATTGCTGTTGGGAATGTAGAATGGTCCAGCCATTTGGAGGACTGTTTGGCAGTTCCTCAAAAAACTAACTGTAGATCTCCCATATGACCCAGCAATTCCAGTGTTGAGTATATACCCAGAAGAACTGAAAGCAAGGACATGAACAAATATATGCACACTAATGTTCATAGCAGCATTATTCACTATTGCTAAAAGCTGGAATCAACCCAAATGTCCATCAACAGAAGAATGGATAAACAAAATGTGGTATATACATACAATGGAATATTACTCAGCTGTAAGAAGGAATACAGTTCTAACACATGGGTTAACATTGATGAATCTTGAGGACCTTATGTTGAGTGAAGCATTGAAGGACAAATATTTACATGACCTCTCTGATATGAATTAGGCACATCAAGCTGACTCAGACAGCTAGAGTCTGGAAGATAGATTTACAGGAAATAGGAAGGGAGGAGAAGGTTGTGAGCCAATGCCCATACGGGTGAAATCTATGAAAAATTAGAAGTGAGTAGTTGTACAGTGAAGAGACATGACAGAGTGTAGGGATACTACTGGATTCGGTGGTGGAAGTTTGACAGGGGTGTAAGGTGGGGAGGATGGATTGGATGGTCCATGGAACTGGAGGAAGGGTTGGGGGAGGGAGCTAGTGAACACTGGGGATTGGTGGGTATGTGGGGGAAACTACAATGTTTAGAAAACACTATTTGCAATATGACAAGGAAGGGTTACTGGTTCACGGTGTTGAATGGGAGGGACACTTGAGACAGGGTGCACCTGGGACAGTTGTTTAGAGACTGTGTGAGTGATCATTTTGTCATAGTGTGCTTTATCAGTGGGTGGAGACCCACATAATGAGTGGGAAGGAGTTGGACTCCCATGCTGGGGAAGCCCAATATATTCTCAAATAGAGGGGAGGGTGTCTCCCAAGAGTATGGGTAGTTCCTAATAGGGGAGGACAGACTAATGTGTCCAACCCTTAGCACTGGTGCAAGTATCTATGAAAATTGTCCTTCAAGAAGTGATGCCTGGTAGCCGCTGTGGGCCCCGAGGGGAGAGAGAGGTAGAAATAGAATAGATTGAAGAGGGGGTATTTTGGGGCAATGGAAGTTTTCTGCATGGTCTTGCAATGATGGATACAGGCCATGTTAAATTTCATCAAAAAATTATAAACGTGTATGGTCTAAAATGTAAACCAAAATGTAAACCATTGACCATGGTTGGTAGCTTTGTTTCAATATTTATACATCAGTTGCAACAAATGTACCATCCACATGTAAAAATATTATTTATAGGGAAAAAGGAAAAGGGGGAGGATGTTGGGTATATGGGAGTAACTTATATTCGGTATGGAGCTTTACTGTGACCTAAAACTTCTTTGAAGACAATTTTTAAAAAAAGTGAGACACTGGGGAATAAATGGAAGAAAATGCCACTGTACATATAGGATAACTGATATTACTGTGATGAAAGGCAAAACATAAAAAAAATTTTTTTTTAATTTTTAAAATATTTGTCATTTTTTTAAATACCCCAACTTTTTTTTTAACTTTATTTTAATCTTAGTTCCTCTAAACTATTATGCATTTTATTTCTTATGTTTAAACTTATCATTATTATTTCATTTTCTTATTAATTAAATATGGCAATATTCTTGGCTTCATTTTCTAAGAAGTTTTGTATGACAGAAGGGTTACACCTATGGCAGGGGAGGATAAATGGGGTAGGGTGTCAATGATAGGGGATACATGGGAGGAAGTTCACCTGGGAATATATATAAGGTATATAAATGTGTTCAAATGTTCGTAGGGCATTGCCACAGTGGATAGAGAATCACACAACAACCAAAAGATTATTGAATTCTCATCCTGGGGAGGTCTGCCACATTCTCTAATGGAACAGCAACAATCCCCCAAGTACAGGGGCAATGACTAGTGAAAAAAGATGGTCAATTGATGGGCCCTTGATATTGATGACTATACTTATGAGTCTTTTGCTCTTGAATTTGCGACTTAGCCTAGTATTGTAGAGTGCCTAAGAGTTACTTCCTGAAAGCCTCCTTGTTGCTCAAATGTGGCCTTGCTCTAAGACAAACTCAGCATATAAATGCATTTTCTTCCCCCAAGTGAGGGACATAACTCCCAGGGATGAGCCTCCCTGGCACTGAGCAATTACTACCAGGCACCAGCTGGTGATACAACTGGGAAAAACCTTGAATAAAAGGGTGAAAAGGTAAAGGCAAATGAGTTTATATGGCTAAGAGATTTCAAAGTGAGTCAGGAGGTCATAAGAGAGGTGACGCTTATGCATGTCTCAGCAGGATCTCATAGATGGCCAAGGTAGATACTACCCTAAATAGTGGGGCTCCTGAGGGCTCCAGAGACACTGAGGTCCTATGGTCATGGCAGATAGCTCAAGAGTTTGGTGCCTTGCCAGTGGGCCCTACTTTGGAGTTTGTCCTCCCGAGTGTGACAGAGGTGGACTCAGATGTGTCTTCTCTACACATGCCTCTTCTGTCCCTTTTATTTGAACCTATAGTTGGTATGTGTACATCCAAGAGACTTTAATCTCTGCACTGTCCATGTGCCAGCTGGGCCCTGAGCCTCAGCAGAGTTACTACACCTACTCTCCAGTTCATTGGACTCATCCAGGACAATTAACAAGGAGGTGAGAATGAACAATCACCACACCAAGGAACTGAGAGAGTCTACAACTGCAAGCAAGAGAGTCCCATCCATCAGTCATGTGGGATTGAAGCCCCCTCTCAATTTGAGGTGGAGTGGGCATTACCATCCCAGAATCCTCAGGATTGGGGAATAAAATATGGACTAGAGTAGACTTACTGGTATTCTAATATAGACTTATTGTGATTCTAGCAATGGAAGAAATTATATCATTGATGTGGAGACAGTGGCCAATGGAGATGCTGTAGTCAGGGAGAGGGAAAAAAGAGGTGCAATATGGGGGCATTTTCAGGACTTGAAATTGACCTGAGTGACATTGCAATGACAGATACAGTCTATTATATATCTTCTCATAATCTACAGAACTGAGTGGGAGAGAGTGTAAACTACAATGTAAACTATAATCCATGCTTAGTGGCAATGCTCCAAAATGTGTTCATCAATTGCAATGAAAGTACCACATTGCAATTCTTTCACCACATAATGAAAGAAGTTGTTAATGTGGGGAAAATTGAGAGTGTGGGGAGTTTTATTTTTCATTTAACATTTTACATAATCTAAGTATCTTTTAAAAATAGGGAAGCAGATGTGACTCAAGTGGTTGGGCTCCTGTTTACCATATGGGAGGTCCTTGGTTCGATTCCTGGGGCCTCCTGGTGAAGACAAGCTGGCCCGCATCGTGTGCTGAGCTGGCACAGCAAGATGATGCAACAAAGGGAGACAAGCAGACACAAAAACGAACAGCAAATGAACACAGCGAGCACCAGCAGCAAGGAGCGGGGGGATAAATAAATAAAAATAAAATAAATAAATAAATAAATAAATAAATAAATAAATAAATAAATAAA
>JAKSZT010053929.1:44899933-44975877 GCA_026826555.1 Tolypeutes matacus
AAATAAATAAATAAATAAATAAATAAATAAATAAATAAATAAATAAATGATATACTAAAAAATATAAGAAAGAGATTAAGATTACTGGAGAAATAAAAGCTGAGAGAGTTCATCACCACTAGACCAGCTCTACTAGAGATGGTAAGGGAATTCTGCGGGTTGAAAAAAAAAAATAGACAATCGTTGAAAACCTCAGGAAGAAATAACTTTCTCCAGTAAAGTTAATGGCATGGGTAAATATAAATGCCAGTACTATTGCATTTTTTTTTTTTTTCGTAACTCTACTTTTTTACTTCTTATGGGGTGTATAGGACAAACACATGAAATGTAGTAATAAATAAGTGGTTTGGGACTAATGTTTTACATAAAGGTGGGGTGATTGGAGAGGTATAGGAACACAGTATTTGTATACTAGTGAAGTTAAATTGGTATGAAAGCAAATGAGATTCTTATAGATTGAGGATATTAAATTTAAGTACCTTGTTAACACCAAATAAAATATTGGAGAATGTGCAAGCTCATAGAGACAAAGTAGTGTACTGATTGTCAGAGGCAGGAGTCAAGGGGAATAGGTAGTTAATGCCTGATGAGTGTAGAGTTGTTTTTTTTTTTTTTTTTGAGGACAAAGGGAAGTTTTAGTAATGGAAGGTGGTGAGGATACTGTTACATTGTGAGGTGATTAATCCCATTGAATGTTATACTTGAGAGTGGCTGAGATGAAATTTTATGTTGTATATATGTTCCAACAATTAACCAAAAAAAAAAAAAAAAAGAACTAAATAGACAAAGATAATGAAATGCAATAAATGATCCTGTAAGTGATCTAATAATGGAGGAGAAAAGACTCAAAAGGACATTACTGGTATTCTAATATAGACTTATTACTGGATCATATGAAAAAATCAGCATATACACTGTAAGCTTTTTCTCAACTAATGTGAAATTTCTTCAACTTGGTTACTATACTTAAGACAGTTATATAAGCTAATATCTTGGTTTTAGTAATGTATATGGCAGTATTGAGTGTTCAAGGAACTTGAAGAGTATAACTTACAGAAAAGTGTTCAGAAAATAGATTGATAAATAGATAGGGAGGGAGAGAGAGAGTAAGAGAAAGAGACAGACAGACAGAATGATACTGCAGCAAAAGTGTGGTAAAATGTTAAATTGGTTAAATTGGTGGATCTTGCTTCTGGGGGATAGGGGTATGTTGGACTTCTCTGTATAGGGTCAGTATTTTATTTTTGTAGCTGTTCTGTAAGTTTGATAGTATATCAAATTAAAGGTTTTTTCAAAAAATGAATCCTATTTTTTCTTTTTATAAAATGTTGATTATTGTTAGTGTTTATTTTTTTCCAACTTAGCCACTGTTCTGGACTAGAAGACCATGAGAAAAGTTAATAAATTCAATATAAGCTAATAACCTAACATTATTATACAAATTATTTTAAAAGGTGTTCTTATAAAAATGAAAGTCCTTCAGCATATGCTAATAGATCATATATCATCTCATATTGAAAATAGATATTTAATGGTTAAATGCATTATTATTTCCCTTAAATCTTCCCTAAACATTTTTGGTTTGTTTTTAAATCCCAAGGTTTTGCTTCTATCTTTTCCTAAAGCAAAAACAAAAAATGAAAGCAAAGAAAACGTAAAACAGCAATTTTGATGCCAAAATACAAAAACACCCTTTTAAAAGATTCTTACATTTAAGGATATGGGGAATAAAAGACTTATTGGGATATTCCAAGAAACAATGTTGAAACACTTAGAAACTATTTCAATATAACTTCCACTCTTTATTGGCCTAAGCATTCTGGTAGGTTCAGGGATACATATTTCTTTTAATCCTTAAAGAATTCACACGACTGAGATATTGTCATTCACATTTAACCAATGTGGAAACTGGACATGTTTCCATGATGTTTAAAAAGGTTAATAACTCTAATTGGAGATTGCATAGTAAGAACATATTTCCAAGCAACAAAATTGCACCTGGCACAGGTGGTGTTTAATGACTGGAATTGAGAGCTCCTGGGCTCGCTGACAACTTATCTGAATCCCACGTACACTTGCTTGCTCTGTGAGGACCCCAGTTGTTTATGTACTATTTCTTAAGCAACAAGATTTGCCTGGCTTTACCAGCTCTTGTGAATACTCTATTCATTCCCGAATTTATCAAATATTTAACCAGATAAACGACTTGTTTGTCCTGTGAATTAATTCAGTAAATGACTGTATCAACTATGTTCATATACCTCAAATTTTGCCCATACTTCTCCTGCCTGCACTTAACCTACTACCAGCATATCCCAAAGGGCTATAGATGGGACCAAATGCACACAGTATGAGCATATTTTAATATCAGTTTTCTGTTCCACTTTAAAGGGAAGTATATTTTGATCAAAACAATTAAACTTAAAAAAACTTGTAAGCATAGTAAAATGAACCCTTATGTATTCGTTTTTTTTTTTTTTTTTTTTTTTTTTTTTGCCACTTCTGTTCAGGATTTTTTTGCATTTAGGCAAGAAAAATAAATTAAAACAATTGTTATTTCCTTTTTCAAAATTGAAATATTTATTGAAATATTCTATATTTAAATTCCATATAAAATATTTTAAATATTTTTCATTTAATTTAATATTTTATGTGTGATAGAATAAGTTCATTTACATTGAAGACACTTCTCCTCTGTAGGACATTTATGCCATTGATTCCTAAATATTTTTGAGTCATATTTCCCTTAAGGAAAAACTTGTGCAAATATGCAAACAAAAACTAATATGCTATAACCAACCTCAGGTGCTTTGTTTCCTTCTTGAATTCCATAGTTCAACTCATTAGCATTTCTTAGGCCTCCTGTTTATAATGAATTTTGGAGGCGGGAAAGAAAAATATTTGATCTGAAAGGGGCCAGAACTCATCAGGCAGCTCTGCCCATTCCCTAGAGAGTCCTCGTGAAGGTTTAATTTCTAAAGTGGGCATTCTTCCTGGGGACCCCTTTCTTTCTCCAAGGCTTTTCTATATTAGTACAATTTATTTATTTATTATTATTTTTTCACTTGCTTTCATGGTTTCTTTTTTTTTTTTTTTCAATTGTGGGTAAAAATCAAATTTTTCACAATACATACCAATATTTGTAAAATGATATATAAATATATATGCATATATGTGCATTTGCTTACATAAATATTATTTTATATATATTTTTTAAAAGGTGCTTAGATTACCTAGATATTACACAGAAATTACAGGGATTCCCATGTTCCCCACCTCCCACACCTCCCACAACATCCAACACAAACATCCTTCATCAGTGTGGCACATCACCTGTAATGGATATATACATCCTGGGGCCTTGCCATCAAGCATAGACCACAGTTCACATCGTAGACCACACTCTCTTCCACACAGTTCTGCATGGTATATGCTGATGTAAAATGGTCTACATCTGTCGCCGCAATGCCACTCAGGACAACCCCCAAGTCCCGAAAAAGCCCGTTTTTCAACTGCCCTACCCCTCCCGAAAGCATCCAGTGGCCACTGGCTCCACCTCACTGTTATAATTTCTTCCATTGCTTGAATCACAGTATGTCTACAACAGAATACATTGAGTCCACTCTAGTCCATAGCTCTTCCCCCAATCCTGAGGGGACTGGGATGGTGACGTCCACTCCACCTCCAAGTGAGAGAGGGCTTATATCTCATGGATACGGTGGATGGGATTATCCTGCCTGCAGCTGCAGGCCCTCTCCATTCCCTGGGATGGCCTTTGCCCATCGTCGTCTCCTCGCCAGGTCACTTGGATGAGTCCATTGAGCTGTAGGGGAGGAGTTGCAGCTCCACCGAGATTCCAGGCACAGCTGGCACATAGGTAGGCCAGTGGCTCCAGTCTCTGGAAGTATACCTACAAACTCTAGCATCACATAAGTTTGAATAGAAGGGACTGATGGACCATGTGCAGGGAGGACTTATTTGAGTTCAACTCTGTCACTCTCAGGAGCACAGATTCCAAAGTAGAGCCCATAATAAGGCATTAATCTCTGGGCTATCCCCACTTATATAGGACCTGGGTCTCCAGAGCCCTCAGGAGTCCCTCTGTGTGGGGTGATATCCACTTTGCTGTTCTGTGAGAGCCTACTGAGGTTTGCGTAAGCTTTACCTCTGGGATGACTTCCTGACTGATTGGAAAAAGACCTTGAATAAAGGGGGGAAAAGGTAAAGAGAAATGAGTTCATGTGGCTAAGAGACTTCAAAGAGAGTTGGGAGGTCATCCCTTACGTATTCTTCACTTACATTCACAAGTTGTGAAAATTTTACCACATTTACTTTGTCTCTTTCTCTATATACTATCCATTATGGTGAAAACAAATCTATAGTTGAGTTATGGGAGTGAAACAATGTTCCAACTCCAAGAAAATTCCTTGGACAGAAACAAAAATTTCTGAAGGCTCTCTTAAACAGAGTTTTACTTTTGTATACAAATGCCTACAATTCCCTGTCATTTTTTACAAAGTCATAAAAAAAGTAGAATTTCATTGTATAAATTAACTCTGAATTTAAACCTATAAAAAAGGTGCTAATTATTTAGCTGAGAAGATTGTGTTCAATTTAAATTAATGTCTCATTGGTTTTACTTCTTTTATATAATGTGGCAATCATTAAAAAAAAAAGACAATTTAATAGGTATCATGCTTTTATAAACCTATTTAAAAGAGATAAGATTTAAATTACTACACTAGGATTGACTAATACAAAGTGGTGATGTCCTTGTTTTCATTCATACTGTATTGAAACCCTAGAGTGATCTGTTGTCTTTTAAAAGAAATACATTAAATCAGCTTATGTTGAGAATTAAGCATGAAATGAAAATGAAAATTAAATTGAAGTGTTTCGCTTGCCTATTTAAACCACCTGTAAGTCAGCAATCCAACCTTATTTCCAACTGGGCCCAGGTGTATTTAAAAATAAATAAAGCAAGAATTCATAATGTAGTATGTCTTTCCATTATCTAAGTAATCACAAGGATACTGGGACTCTAAGAATACTTGGGAAAAATGTGATTAACCAACTAAGAACAGCTGGTTGATGGCATTTATTTTTCAGTGCTAAAGAATGTTAAATCTAAATATAATGTCTCACTGTTTTTACACTGGAAACAAAAAGTACTCAGTGACAGATAGAACAATTAAACTGCACATTTTAGAGAGCAATATGGTTTGAGGGTAGCTGGAAATAATTGCATTGTCTCTATTCTCTTCAAAAGAATCAGCTGGAAAATTAGCAAGATGTTTGGGAGCATTTTTCTCAGGACTAAAAATCAGCTACAAAAATAACGACAAGGTTGAATTGAATATCAAATTAACAGAAAATTAATGCCAATGGGTGACTAATAATGCAGAGATAAAACAAATTCTTGTTTTGCTAAATATTCTTTATTAGAGAGCATTCTTAATTCTTATCAGAGAAATCTAATATCAAAAATATATTTACTCAAAAGAGGTGTGAATAAGAATCTAATGAGGTAATTTTAAGAGAATCTCCACAATGTTTGAAGTGAATGATTTTGAAAGTATTTTTTAGCATAACCTCCATATATATACTCTGATTCTAAAGGAATTTAATTTAAAAAATTTCCCTATCATGAAATAATAAAAGGTAAATATATGGTTAGATATATGTACATGTATATGTGCTCACACATATACATGAACATGAATATATATCCACCCTATCTTAAAGTAAGAAGAAAAAATTCTTTCATATAGACTGAATTCAATATTGTTTTTCTTTTTCCCCATTTCATCTATGTATTTGATATTATGGACCAGGCAAGACTTGGTAGCATGAAATCAGCCATGATGAGAGTTTCTGTACTAGGCAAATAAAAAAATGCTACAAAATCAGAGATCTTTCCTAGCCACCTATCCCACAACTGCCCTGCCCCATCCAAGAGAGCTAGTTATTAAAAAAATTGCTAGTGCACCCACTGATTTAACCCAGTCTCTTTCTAGTATGGAATTTGCCATAATTATTTTTACTTCGGTGTATATCAAATTTTGGATTTGCCAAATGTAAATAGCAATACCTACCCCAAAATATCCTTGGGCAGACTGAAGTAGATGAGATTTTTAAAAATCCTGACATTCATTAGATACCCAAAGGATTTATTTATAATTGAATTTAAATTGCCTTTGGCGTCAAAGAGTTCAGAAACCATTAAAGTTAATCTGAAGGACATCAAGTATAAAATATTAAGAAAAAGCACAAAGCATGACTGAGTTCATACGCTCATATTAAAAACACAGCTGCACAAATATATACATATGTGCATATATGTTGCAATTATTAATACTGTCCTAAAAAGAAATGAAGTATATGGAACTGAACAAAAGAATAACGATATATTTTGTAATTCTTCAGAAATTCAAAACCCAAAAATGGGTTAGATCAAAGGCTCTAAGTATTTATGCTAGAGTACCAGAGAAATATAAAAATGGCATCTGCTTTTCATTCATACATTTTTTTCTTTATGCAAACACTTTGATCTCTATTCTATGCTGGGCTCTACTCTGAATGATGGTGAGGAAGAACATGAAGCATTGAAATTTTGTAATAATAATAATGCCAAGTTAGAGCCCTTGATGTATAGAAACAATAATAATAGCTAATATATTTTATGTTTATTATAAGCAAGATAGTATTCTAAATATTTATACTTATTATTATTACACCAAATTTACAAGTAAGGAAACTTAAGTATAGAAAGTTATGCAATTTTCTCAAGATTTTATAGTTAATAATTGACAAATGCAGTATTTGAACCCAGAATGTCACAGTTCAGTAAAAGCACAGTAGCATCAATTGAATCCATTAAGAGGTTGACAAATGTTAAAGTCCTAATTAAAAATCAAACTAATTTTAAAACAATGAAATTAAATGAATAAATAAGTATAGTTGTTTTTGACATATATTTTTGCAATAATTGTAGATTTACATGTCATTTATGAAATAAGATTGTAAGAAATTTCATATGCCTTTGACCCAGTGCCCCCAATGATAACATATTTCACAAATATTAGTAATATGATCACAGCTAAGAAATTGATGTTGATAATATCTATCCCCCCATATTCATGTTTTTAGGCATTCTAGGTTTTCTCTCACTTTGAATCTTGTCTTTTTATATTATGAACAGGATCTTGTGCAGAGCAAAAGTTTGATTTTTTGTGAGATGCAATTTATCATTTTTAAAAATTTTATGGCTCATATTTCTGATGTAAAGTCTAATAATTCTTTGTCTAACCCTATTTCCTACAGATTTACTGGTATTTTTTGTAAGTTTTATAGTTTATGTTTTATATTGAAATCCATGATCCTTGGATCCATGATCCTTGGACCCATGATCCATACAATTTTTGTATAAGGAGTGAGATTTAGGCTGATCCTTCCTTAGTCTCTTTATTCCTTCCTCCATCCATCCTTCCTTCTTTTCATCCTTTCTATTCATTTATTCATGCCTATCAATGAACAATTGCTGCAGCACCATTTGTTGGAAAGGCTACCACACCTTCATTGAATCTCCTTTGTACTTTTGTAAAATCTTGAGTGAGCCTGTTTGTGTGGGACATTTTCTGAGTTCTATTGATCAACATGTATATCAATCAATGAATACCATATTTTTAATATTATATAATAATAGTTTATATAGTGTTCTAGCTATATACCAAGCCTTAATATTGGTTAGAATGATTTCTCTATATTTATACTGCTTTTCAAAAATTAAGCCTTTCAATATATATTTTAGGATAAATTTGTCCACATCTAGGATTAAAAAAAAAAAAAAAAAAAAAAACACTTCTGAGATTGGAATAGCAATTGCTTGAAAGCTATAGAACAAAGTTGGAAGAATTGACATCTTTACTATCTTGAGTCTTTTACTCAATGAACATGGACTGTCTCACCATGTATTTAGGTCTTTTTTTAAAGTTTCATTCATCAACACTTTGAAATTTTAGGACACAAAATTTGTACATGCTATGTAAGATTTGAAGTAAAGTATTTCATTTTGGGCAGGGGCAAATATAACTGGGATTATTGGACCTGGAAGTCCATACAAGGTTTATTTGCTTGTTTATGTTTGATTTAATGAATGAGAAACAAATTATCAAGCAAAAAATCCATTTTGAGGCATAATATCAACTTCAGGATTTCTCTTAATATTTATTTGATTTCAAGTTTCTATTAGAAATTGCAGTATATAATTTTCCTAGTTATTAAATGCAAATCATTATTTTTTTTTGCATTTGGAGGGTATTTTCACAATTTTACATTGAAAATTGTCTATGCAAATGGTTCACATCTGCACTATAGGTATTACATGACAGAAGCAATATTCTACATCTGAAAATATATTTTTGGAAAATGATTTACAAATATAGTCAATCTAATTCATATAGTGCTTTATAATTAGCAATATATTTCATATTATTTCATGAATTTTCCAACTACTCAGTTAAACATCTACGTGCCCTTTAGATTTTTGATAGGCCCAAACATTATTGGAAGTTCACTTTAGTATCTTACTAGTTTTAAAACATTAATCAACGTAGTTTAATTTAAAAATGTGGGCCGGTCTTGGAATTGTATTATGCTAACCTGGATATATCTAGTATAGAGAATGCCTATTAGTGGAAGTATAATATCGCCATATTGGAACCAGTTTTCAACATTAATCTAATGATATACTGTGATATTTAAAGAATGGGCAATTATTAAAACCATGCTTTTCAGATATCTTGTAACTGTAACATTTTTATTAAGTATGTGCTAGAGTAGACCGAATTATATTCTATAAATTGAAAATTAAACTATGTTTTAATATTTAGTTAAACTATATACATCATTATTTTACTATATAGCAAAAGCTATATGATTTCCAAATGTTAAAAATATTCTGTTCAATAATATATTATTTTTTTGTAAAAATGAAAAATAATTAAATGAATAGAGTTAGCATTACTATTGAACAATGAAGTCATTTATGAATTTTCTAGAACCGAAGGACAATAGTTACATATATTTCTTAATTCAAAATTTCCTTATAGGAACTGTATACCATCTAGTGATCTAGTGGCAAAATTGCAACCTTTAATTCACCATTTTTTTTTTTACAAGTATCATCATTATCTTACTGTGAGAGACAAAAAATAGAAAAGAAAAACTTCCTTGATAAAGCTTGAATTGAACATCTTACTTTAGTGTAATAACTTTCTGGGAAAATATCCAGGTTTTCAATTATTCCTTCTAATCTGCACCTTAACATATAAGGTGAACTCTAAAAAAGAGGTGGGGAATGTACTGTGAACTCTTGTAAATTAATAAATACTTGTGTAATGCTGCAAAATATGTTCATTTATGTCATCTAGAAATATATATTATTCATGATTGTTATTAATTATAGTATACATATATGATATACTCATTTGCTCTTGAGTGTCTGTTCCATATACATATATATTATAAAAATTGTTGAATTGCTGCTCCTACACAATGTTGAAGCAAGGATATAAGATGGTTGGAGAGATTGATATTAAAACATATAATTAGAGGGAGTAGTGTGGAAAATAAGGCATTTTTGTTTCCTTACTTCCATTCTTCTCCTTTACAGAGTTGAAGAAGCTATTTTAAATTGGCTGCAAGAGATTGGCTGCCAGTATAACCAATCACCTGATACTGTTGAGATTCCGGCATGGTTTAATTCAAAATTTATTAAGAACTTGAGATTTCCTTGTGTATTTCACTCATTGACTACTAAAAACATTTTTGGATCCATAGTTCCCATCCTCTTCATATTGTTGAAATTCACAATCTAATCCCAAATTCTTTACTTTTAATAAATCTTCTTTTAAAAAATCACATTCATCTGACAAGGAAGATTATAAAATTCCCATCCTCTCCACTTCAAAACATCCCTGCATCTTCACCATGCTCCTTGTCTCCTCTATAACATGAGGAAGAAGTATAATTCCTCCTCCTCATTTCCAAAATTACCATCTTCCTTAGTTCTACTCTATCCCAATTTCCTTATTCTTAGCTCTAGCAAATATCCCCATTTTCCTTTATAGCATCAGTCTCTGTCTCTTTAGCTCCTTCTCTTGGATTAATCTTCATAGACACCATAAAAAACATAAAATAATTTGCTTTTCTTGATCATGTTCCTCAGGGGTTTCTTTACATTCCCCCAATCCATCCTCTATACTCCTTCCAAGTAAATTTCTTCTAAGAAAAATTGGACAGATGACGCAATCATTTGGTTTTGCATTTTGATCTCAATTTTTAGAGATTGTTGTTTTAATATAGTGTTTTACTTATGCAAAACATATATGCGATTACAAACCAAATAGAGTATTATTCAGATAATTCTAGATTTATTCTTATTACCTCTACTCTATTTAGTCCCTCCAACCTAAACTTTTATTATTATTATTGTTTTAATTTATGAAATGCCTTTTTAAAAAATTTAAATGTGTATGTGGGGGGGGTAACATATTATGTACATGATACTCCACCTTAATATTTTTCAATTAAAAGATTTTACCCTGGTGTTGAAAATATAGTACAGAGTGCTTTAACTTCAACTGTACTGACATTTTGAACTGGATAATTCTTTCTTCTGAATGGCTATCCTGTGCATTGTAGGATACTTAACAGGATTTCTGAACTCTACCAACTGGATAACAGTAGGACTTCCGTAGTTGTGACAATCCAAAATTTCTACACACATTCTCAAATGTTACTGGGAGTGGGCAAAATCACCTTTAATTTAAAACCACTGTCGTAGGAGTGTTTATAGATATTTTTCATTCCTTTTTATGGCACCATAGTAGTACTCATTCTTGAGGATATGCCATTGTTTGTTGGGCAGTCCCTTACTGATGGACATTTGGGCTGCTTCTCACCTTTTCTTATTAATAATAGAAATTATTATTTAATTTCTATCATATTTCTAATATTTCTATCATATTCTATAATATTTTAACAGATTCTGTTGATTTTCAGCTTCTGCCTTCTGAATTAATATTCTATCACATTTTAATAAGGTATTTTTGAAATGGATTTTTTATAAGAGAGATTACTAAATTAAAATTAAAAAGTAACTATGTAATGTTGCTAGCTATTGTCAAAGAACTCTTCATTTTTCATTCCTGCCAGTCATGAATGGGTAGAAATTTTTTTATGGAGAAAATAACCACCTACTTCTTGTCTGATTAAAAGTAGTGCTCCTTCATCCTGATTAATCCCCTTTCTTTCCTTTCACACATTGTTGAATATAACATTTATTTACATATTTACACTTTCTCATTGCTTTGACATTTCAATTTGTGGTTAATTCCTGAAAATATATAGTTAGAATTTATATTTTTGTTAAAATAAGAAAGCATTTTTTTCCTAAACACACACACACAAAAAATGCTATGAGGAAAAACTTAAAAACAACAAAAAGCACTCATCCTAACTGCATCTACTAATTTTATCTTTAAAACTGACAAATATAGGGCATAAGCCACTTAAAATTCAATTGATTTTGGAGTTAGTTATCTACTATCCCCTTCACCTTATCCTTTGTGCTTTTTGTCACAGAGAAAAATAATGTACTAGATGCCAAAGTAAGAGCCGAAGCCAGACAGAAATTGTACCAGAGAAAACCTAGATAATTATAACTGAACTTTCTTCCAATTTATAATATGTCCTCATATTTTACTTTCAAGTTTAATTATATTTTCATGTTTATTATAAAATATTGTCCTATCTTGAGGAAGTACTTGGGAATTCTACCACAAGATCTCATTTTATGAAAATTCAACTATCCCATTTACACATACTTGACACAGGTAGCCTTGTGTGGGGTCAAATCAACACCTTTGACTATAGTGAATGGTATTTCAAAAGAAATTAGAAATTGCTTTAGCACTTTTAAAACAAAATGAAGCAAATTATATGTATATCTAACACAGATATTGCTTAAGATTTCCATTCTAAAGATGGATTTTGGCCTCAAATTTTCTCGTGAAAAACGTTATGAAGTAAACTTAAGCATGCTATGAGACAATTAAAGTTTTGAAATTCCTAAAGGTAAATACATATTTGATGTGATGAGTTTGGTCTAAGTTAAGAGTCATTTTGAATTTCTAGGTTTTACTAGACATCAGTATTTTAATTAATATACATCTGTCAAGTCAGAGAAATAGAAATAATTTAAGTTGTTTTAAAATTAAAACATCAGTTCTAGAGATTAGTATGTGGGATAGAAGAGATAAGACAAACAGAGAATGGTTTTGGCAACCTACAACGGCAATGCTTGAGTCAGCTACAATACTAGGGTGGAAGGGACAACGAGAGTAGAATCCTGAAAGAATGGGGTTGACGAACTATATCCACAGAAAATACTGCTTAGAACTTTGTGGGAAGGGGTTCTCCATTGGCAGCTAGAACCACAGAGAATGGATCATCTGCTGTGGATGGTTGCCAACGTTAGTGGAGACAGAGGAAATGCCCTCAATTTTCCCTTCCTCCACCTTCCAATTTCTCACGAATGCCTTCCTTTTGCTAGTCCTATCTTCAAACTACAGGGACCAGCCTCCTTGTTATGCAGAGTAAAAACAAGAAAGGATGACAAAAATACTGAAAACTAGGCAAATAGCTTGCACAAAATTCCTTCTCATTCCTGTCGCTAATGGTCATTCAGCAGCAGAGAGTCTCTAAATAATTGAGGACTGATTTAATTGTTGTTATTCTTTGTAGCTTTCAATGTAATTGAGATACATTTTTTTTTTCTTACCATGACTGTTGGGGATTGAATCACGTCACCCACAAAAGGCATCTTCAGGTCCCAATCCATACTCCTGTGGGTGTGAACCCATTTGTAAATAGGACCTTTGAAGATATTATGCATTAAGGTGAGCCCAAACTGAATGAGGATGAGCCTTAAATAATATGTCTGAAGTCCTTATCAGCAAAGGAAATTGGACACATAGAGCAAAGCCATGGGGAGCAGAAACTGAAAGTCAACAGAACCTGATGAGAAAGGAGAAGATGCTGCCATGCATATTACCTTGTGATGGAAAATCCAAGAAACCTCAAAGATTGTCGGCCAGAAGAAAGATACTGATCCTGGGAGGAAGCAAGCCTCGGAAACTATGAGCCAATAAATTCCTGTTAATCCAACCCATTGTGTGGTAATTGTTTTTGCAGCTGGGAAACTAAAACAATGACTTATAATTTTATTATTGCAGGGAAAATTCCTTGAGAAGAGGGAGGATATTTCTGTTTTGTCCACTGCTATGTTCCCAGTATTTAAAAAGAGCCCAATCCATATTAGATGTTGGAAATTGATAGATGAATGAATAAATCCAAATTCACCAGAGAACAAAACTGTGGCCAAAAGATAACACTCGGAAATCTAAATTAAGTTAATTTTTTTGTGGTGATTTTTTATCTTATTTGATATTTGAATGCCATATTGGTGATGAATATCAAATGATCAAAAGGTCCATTTATTGGGAAAAACACTCATATATCTCAATATTTTAAATACAAACTTGTGATTTTTCTATGTTTATATAAGCTTTATTTTCTTCAATGAATATCAGCTATCACAATTTATCTATAAATATTATTTAAATAATAAAGTTTGTGTGGCTCAAACTTTCTAATTAGTGTCTTTTTCCTTTGTTTTACTATAATAAAATATTGGTTCCATTTTTCAATCTGCATATTATATAAACTACATAAATAGCAAGTAACCAACAGATGATACATAAGCTAGCTGATTAGATTTACTATAATTAAATAATGGTAGATAGATAAATAAGAGTATTGTATTCTGAAATACATGCTGCAGATAGGAGAAAGAGTTGCAAAGTAGATTTAAGCATTATGTTAGAAAGGTGAAGGGGAGTGCCACAGAGAGAAAATTTGAAATTTTTCTGTTAAGAGCTGAACTGAACTGTGAGAGGCTGAGCTGAGCTGTCAGGTGTCAAAGGTAGCTCAGTTAAGCATCAAGCCAGAATAGAAAACAAAACAAAGCAAAACAAAATAGTAAAGCCTTTAATAACTTACTTTGATGGTATAAGCAGCAGAATAACCCTGAGAGAAAGCTCCGGCATCCCTATTCCATTTTCCCCCATGAAAGGGTGCCTGGTCAGGGTCAGATGGATCTGTACAGTTCTGGAAGTATGTTTCACTATGGTTGGAGGCAGGAAAAATGGAAAAGTCAATCAGAGTGGAGGAAAATACCTTCATAGTCTCCCTCCCCACCGTCCCTCATAAGGAGGTCTCAGCAGGGCACTTGGGGGAAGGCCTCAGATTGCGGCTACAGATGTGACCAAGGGCACGGCCCCATTCCTTGACTGAAACTTCCTTCAGAGAATTCATGGCACTGGTTATGACCAAATCTGGTGTGGGGAGGGCAGCTTTCCTCCATGAGAACTGCCAGGTAAAGCCTTAGGAAT
Source organism: Tolypeutes matacus (assembly GCA_026826555.1). Classification (NCBI taxonomy): domain Eukaryota; kingdom Metazoa; phylum Chordata; class Mammalia; order Cingulata; family Chlamyphoridae; genus Tolypeutes; species Tolypeutes matacus. The sequence continues at coordinate 44,914,450 of JAKSZT010053929.1, forward strand.
TGCCTGTGGTGAGGCCTGAAAAATCACCAGTAGAATTTTGTACAGGAGCCTTACTTCTCTTTTCTAAATGCTTCATGCAGAATAATTAAAATGAATACCAAGTTAATCTTTTAGTTACTGACCCTACAGCAGAAAATGTGGTACTATTTTGACAGAACAGACTTATTTTAATGTGCCCTCAGAAGTAATGTGTATATTTAGCATAATTGTATCAACTATGTTTACTTGAATTCAGACAATCATATTTGAATTCTTTGATTGATTACTACTGATAATACTACAGCCTTGGTTGCCAAGTTTGGTTTTACTGTCCACGATAGCAAGATATTTTTTAGCAAATGTAATGCTGACCAAAAGTAGTGTTCATGACTATACTTTCTTCAGTACCTCTGAGTATTTTGGAGTATCATTTTTCAACCACAGTTAATTTGAACATATATTTATTTGCCTTTTCTTGCATATTGGCAAATGCTGCAGGAATACAAATCTACATAATTAAAATGGTTTACTTAAAAATGTATTTCTAACAATTTATCTCCTTTACATATTCAGCTAGGATCTTTATATTGCTAGCTTGATATTACCTAGATATTTGTCCAAAGGTGACTAATTGTTATCACAATCATTTCTTGTGATTCAGATGCATCTAAAAAACAAAAAGAAAACTGTTGTAACTATTGAATTTGATCTGACTATAGAATCTCAATATTAATCTTATTATAGAGAGAAAAGTCTGAGTTAGAATGCTCATCTTCCAAGATAATTGTTAGTTCAAATAATAAAGCAGTAAACATTTAAATATCTGATTGTATTTATAACTACATGATCGACCTTTGGCTTTGCCATCCATACCAGGCATGCGACATGAAGCAAATTTTGCCATTTAGCCAATACTGATATGACAAACAATTATAATTACTTTGTTTCTCAATTTGATTGTTACTTCACAGATATTCCTATCAGTAATGCAGCTCAATTTTCTCAGGTTAAAACACTATGTTAAGTTCTTTTGGTCAGAGCACAATCCATTCATTTGATACTATTTATGTATAATTTCTGATAATAATTAAATGTCTTTTAGTCAACAGCTTGGTAATCATTCATATTCACAAAACATATGATATCATATATGGTATTACATATATTACTTTATTAATATATGGCAATAAGAATTTTAATTTCAAAAAACATATGCAATGAATCAATTTAATCGTTTATAATGTATGTAGTGAAGTCTTTCTAACACATTTATTTTACTTTTTATTAAAAACTCAACTATAACAACAGTTCTCAATTGTCTTCCAGAGTTAGTGCATCAATAACTCATCCCTAAAACAAAAGATACAAAAACAAATAAACAAAAACAAACACTGATTTTCAGTATTTCAGAAATTTACAAAAGAAGAAATATAGGTGACCAAAACAAAATATAAAATAATATTCTATCTCACTGGTGTTCAAATAAATCAAAATAAAATTAATATTGACATTGTGATATAATATTCTTTATATAATACTATAATATAGAAAAATATTCTTAGTTTAAGAAGAATGCAGGGACTATTTACAGTCTTACTGCTGGTGGGAAAGTACATGACTCTGTAATTCTTCCTGGACGGGATGCAGGTAGTAGTGGCTGAATACTTCAAATGTATCTGTACTCTTTGACACAGCAAATCAAACTTTGGGAAGCCAAATGAAAAATAAGTATGGTTTTCCTCAAGAATTCCATTAATGTTTCCATAATGTTGTTCATTATACCATTGTTTGCCATTAGAGTAATTATACATCATTTTTATTTTTAAAAACATACCAGTGTTAATGTAAATTCCATTGTTATTCTTTAATAATCCCTTTAAAATGCAAATGAACTTACTGTTCAAATAGAATTATTTCAAAAAGACAAATAATTTGCTCAAAGGAATACAAAGCAGCCAACAAAATATTTATATTGTATAATAAGGAAAATATTAATTATATAGGCTAGATTATTTTAAATGTACATGTGTACATAGACATAAGGAAAAGTAGAGTGAACCTATTTTAAAAATACAAATTGTAATAATTATTAATGGTAGAATTATAGAGAGCATTTCTTTATATGAAATTTGCAAATATTTGCCATCTATGTTTATTACATAAAAATGTTGCCATTTTGAAAAAGAGGAAAGAAAGCAAAATGCCTATTTAAAAATATCAACTATGCAAATATAACTAATAGCTAAACTTAATAACAGATTGCTCTATGAAAAATGGATTTCAATGAGAGCTAGAAAATTATGTATGTTCCATTTTGAGTTAGTAATTTGAGTACCTAATAACTGATGCTAACTTAAGTGCTGTGGCAGTTTGAAATTATTTTATGAATTCCAAAAAGACAAATATTATGTTTGTAAACTAATCTATTCCTCTGGGTGGATGTGAATATCCTTTGATTGCATTAAATTAGTTGAGGGGCCTTTGATTAGATTATTTGATAGGATCACTTTAGGTCTTTTATTTGGGCTATGTCAGTGAGGTAGGATTCAGGTGGAGTCTCTGCCCCCTTGCTGGGTCTGAAATAAACAGAAATAGAGAGAGAAACTGATTCACTCAGACACAGGGAAAGAAAACTTGATCCTGCTGTGTAAGAGAGAGGACTGCTTAAGCATGAAGCCCCAAAAGGCTGGGCCCATGGAGCAGCTCAAGAGGAGATGGTGAGCCTGGAGGGGAAAGCCAACTTGCTTCTCCATGTGGCAACAAGCAAGGATCAACAGTAGCTGACTTTGGTGAGAAAGCATTTCTGACAGTGCCTCAGTTTGGACTTTTCATGGCCTTGGAACTGTAAGCTTTTACCCCAAATAAATACTCTTTATAAAAGACGACACGTTTCTGGTACTTTGCATGGCAGCCCTTTGGCAAACTAAAACAAATGTATATCAACTCACCCAACATTAATTTATTTAATGGAAACTATACTCACTACAATAGAAGGAAATAGGAATTCAAAGAGGCAGAAACCAAGATACTTGTCTTAAAATAGTTTATAATAAAAAAGGGAAGAAAAAGATATACAGTTTTCCTTATGTATGCTGTACAAACAAGCGATAAGCATAATACAAAGTAGATTGATTCTGACATGAGATATTAAAACATCATGATTGAGATAATGTTTAAAATAAAACTGAAAGATATACAACTTCAAGAAATAAGATGGACAATTCCATGTGGAAAAAGATTGCTCTGATAGGGGAAAGGGAATTGCAAGGTAAGTTCAAGGAATGGTGAGTGTTTGAAATATAGATTATGTGTGCAGGATGTGGGAAGAAACAAATTTGGCAAAGGACATCTTTGACAATGCTAAATATATACTGCTAACTATATAAAGGAAAATGTGGACTTTGGAGTTTTGCTAGTATGTGGTAATATTAGCAAAACTGATCTAATGAAGATGGATCAACTTCATTGCATATGATGGAAAAAGCTGAAAGCAATGGTCTACATGGGCAAACATTTCAAAAGTTTAGACATGAGTTAATGAGGCTCTGACCTGACAAGGTGGAATTGAAAGAGAAGGTATTTGTTCCAGAGAAAATGCATGGATTGACTGTGAGATTTTGAAACTATCTGTATTTTGAAAATTAGGGGACAAGAGAAACCAAAGCTGACCTCCAGCTTTAAAGCTTAAAATGTCATGTGGAAATGTAGGCATAATTTAGTTTTTGAAATCACAAGGAGACTGGATTGTAAAGAAAAGAAATGTAGAAATCCACCACAAGAATTAGTTAGTTGAAAACATAAAATTTCATTAAAGAGAATATAGACTGAGAAATGATGAAGATAATAATGGCCCAATTTAAGAATCAATAGTACACATGAAAGCGTATATCTCTGTACTTCTCTGCTTTCAAACTTGAGTTACCCTTTCAAGTGAAAATAAATGAAGTTGATCTGGTTGGCCACTTCAATTAATTGAAGAAGTACTGAATGCAATGTTTTCATGCGGTGATATATCTAGTGCCAATATTTCTAATAATCTAATGTGCCAAGTTTTATTGATTTCACTTGGAGCATTCATTGTATAGTTCAAAGACATTTCTATCTGTTGTGTGGTTTCAATGTGTGCAACTGAAGAAGAGGATGGTCTCTATTCTGACAGGAAACAAATGACTCATTATTCCTGGATACTAAATCTCCCATGTGTCAGAACTTTGATAGAAGAATGAGTAAGTGGAAAATCATTTGAACTTTGGGTATCATAATTTCCTTATAGTTTCAATTTCTTCTGTTGATCCCAAAAGTTATTCCTTTAAGAAATTTCTTTAGATTATTTCTGTTAGAAATTTTGAAAATTCCAGTGTATTTAAAGGCATGTTTTATTCTTTTGATTTCGCTAAAATTGTGTTGCCAATCTTGGAATTAAAAAAAAAAAAAAAAACTTCTTTCTTTTCATTTTTATATACTCCTAGTGGTAGGAGTCACATATTCTACTTCATTAATTTCAGAAAAACTGAAATTCTTAATGAGAAACATCTATATATACCTGTATATTATCATGCTTATTATTATTATTATTGCCATGCTTAAGATCTTCTTAGACATTTTGCAGCATCTACCTGGAGTTCCATTGTGAATGGAAAAAGGCACAGAAATAGTGATTAACTATCATGCACTCAAAATCCCTTTGATAAATTAAATGTTTTTCCACCCAGGATAAACATATACAGAACATAGTCTAAGCAGTATTTCCATAATAGTTGTTTTAATGCTATGTTTTAACCACATAAATTGTTTCCTGTGAGGAAAGATTTAGTTTGGAAATTTTTCAGGGAGATTTTGTCATTATGTATGGATGCAAAGTTCCTAATGGCTCTGATATTTAAATAGCACCTCTTCATTGATGGCATTAAAAGTTAGTCATGACTATATATAATGATATATAAAACCAAACACAATTGTCTCTTTTAGGAATAGCACAGACTATGTTAAACCTATGGAAGTTTAGGTCATAATATCTTTACATAATTTTGCATGACATTGAGAAAGATAACAAAACATATGTTTTGGCATAGAGGTATATGAAAAGTATGATATGTTTATGTAAATTAAGAAGATAATCTACTAAATATTACCTACATGTATTTAAAGGTCTTAAATAGACTAGGAAGACACAGGAATCAATATTAGTGGTGGCCTTTGGTGTGCGATTGAATGAAATAAAACAGGAAATAGGGAAGAAATGTTACATTATTAAAATTAAACATTAAAATTTAATATTTTATAGTTTGTGTATAAATATCATATTCTTGGGTTGTCTAAATGAAAATAAAATAAAAATTTAATTATTTTCTTAACTTATTTTATATCTGAGATTAAAAGTTTATTTATATATTTTGAAAGTAGCAGGTATAATTAAATTTATCCTTTTTTTTTTTTTAGGCAAGGAAGTAAAGAGTTTATTAAGAAACGAGAAAATGAGAAAAGTCCGAGGCAGGGACAGTGGGTTTAAAAGAATTTAAGGACATGCCATAGTGTAGACAAGGGAGTAAAGAGTTTATTAAGAAATAAGGAAATGAGAAAAGTACATGGTCCAAGGCATGGACTGCAGGTGTACTGTGGGGTGACTTGTGCTTTAAATATATTCTTGGGATACCTATTTGTTAACATTACTTGGTGTCTAATGCAAAATCTCATTCTAAATTTAACATGCTGCTAATTTAATATGGAATGAATTCATAAACTGTATTTTACTCTTACTAAATCGTTGACTTTTCAATTAATGTTGAATTCCTATATGCATATATATATTCCTAAAACATGTCCATAAAAGATAAATGATCCGACTTTATGGTAATTATTACAAATGTCCTTAACTTCAAATTCCAAAATTTCTTTATATTACATATTTATTTTCATCAGAAATTATATTGAAGGTACTAATATATTTTATAATATCATGAATTTTATTAGCAATCACATTGTCTTTAAAAAAACTTAAATCCTATTCAAATAAATCACTAAACCAATTTTAGTTAATACTCTTTCTTGCAAATTTCTCATGTTGTTTTCAATTCCAAAGATTTTATTTTATTGATACATATTTTTGCACAAATATGTATTAATTTAAGTATTCATGCACTTACCACAATGAAACATACCACAAATACCCTCCTTAGGTATTTGTCAATATTTTAATTTTTACATATTACTTCTTTCTATTATTTTGTTTCTTGAGAATCTTAGCGATTTTTTTCCTTTAGAATCTATTTTGTGTTTTTGTAACTTATACTGTAATGGCTAATAATTTGGGTTCCTGAATTAAGGAATCCTGTTGAAGTCTTGCTCCAGCCTATTAATAATTACGTAATCTTCAAAAGATATCAAATGATAAAACAAATAATGTAAAATTCTAATAAGTTTATCTGGATAAAGGGCCCATATTATATTCATTGTGCTATTTTTATTTATTTTTCTTAAATATAGTTTTTTATTTTTTTTAAAAAAGATACTTACATTACATAAATGTTACATAAAAATATATGGGATTCCCATATGCCCCACTCCCTACTGTGCCCACAGTTTCCCACATTAATAACATTCTTCATTAATGTGGTACATCTGTTAAAATTGATGAACACATTTTGGAGCATTGCCACTAAGCATGGATTATGGTTTACATTGTAGTTTACACTCTCTCCCATGCAATTTTGTAAATTATGACAAGATATATAATGGCCTGTATCTGTCATTGCAACATCATTCAGAACAATTCCCAAGTCCCAAAAATGCCCCCATATTACACCTATTTTTCCCTCTCCCTCTCCTCAGAACCTCCAGTGGCCACTGCCTCCACATCAATAACAGTTCTTCCATTGCTAGAATCAGAATAAGTCTATAGCAGAATACCAACAATTCTACTCTAGTCCATCTTCATTCCCCAATCCTGAGGATTCTGGGATGGTGAAGCCAACTCTGCCTCTAATTGAGAGGGGCTTAGATCCCATGGAGCATATGGATGGGACTCTCTTGCTTGCAGTTGCAGACTCTCAGTGTTCTTTGGCATGGTCATTGTCCATCGTCACCTCCTTGTTAATTGTCTTGGGTGAGTACAATGAACTGGAGAGTAGGTGTTGCAATTCTTTTGAGATTCAGGCCCAGCTGTCACCTGGACAGCCCAAAGATTTAAGTCTCTTGCACACACACCTATCAACCCTAGTACTAACTATTTGTTCAAGTAGAAGGGACAGAAGAGCCATGTAAGGGAAACCACAACTGACTCCAACTCAGTCACACTGGGGAGCACAAATTCCCAAGTAGGGTCCACTGGCAGGGTGCCAAACTCTTGAGCTGTCTGTCCTGCCTATTTTTGCAACTTCTCTGTAAGTTTAAAATTATTTCCAAATAAAAGTTTTCAAAAACTAAAAATATAAAGATATTGTGACAATGATTGAAATAATTCCTGAGACCCATTTAATACAATATCTTGGCTTCAGTAAGCACCCAAACAATGCAATAATTTTAGAAATATTAATATTACTTTGTATTCATACATATGATTCCTATTTGTGATTGATATTTTTCTTTAATAAGTTATCCACATACACATGTATTTCTGATTAATGGTTACCTTAAGGTAAAGACAAAAATAATAGTATTTAAATTATAGAAATAGGTAAATGTGCTACATTTTAAAGACAGGGCAATTGCTTAAAAAAACAAAACAACTTCTAGTATATGTAAGAAAAATCATTAAAACTGTACTTTGGCTCTTTTTATCTATCTCAGAAAGATAAAATACTATCTTTCATTTTCATTCAGAATTTTTAAATAATTATATGGCTGGTATTAGAATGAGAAACATTTAGTGTAGCAGGAAATAAACAATTAACTAGTTTTATCTCATTAGTCATTTGTGAGATTATTCTTGGAAAGCATGTTGTTTAATAAAAATGTCATTTAAAGGCAATCTGCAGATATGTCAATCTGCACATCTTTGAACCACATCAGTAATATTTTACTCTTGATCTGTTCTTGATCTTATTGCCTGGATTATGTAAATTGATTGATATTTTTCCTTTCCTGTTGTATTAGCCAGCCAAAGGGGTGTTAATGCGAAATACCAGAAATGGGTTGGCTTTATAAAAGGTATTTATTTGGGGTAGAAGTCCACAGTCACCAGGCCATAAAGCGTAAGTTTCTTCCCTCACCAAAGTCCATTGCCACGTGTTGGAGCAAGAAAGCTGCCAACATTTGCCAGGGTTCAGGCTTCTTGGGTTCCTCTCTTCCCGGGGTTGTGTTTCTCTCCGCGCTTAGCTCCTCTGTTTCCTCCACAAGGCCAGCTGTAGACAATCAGGCGAACAGCTCACTTCTCTTCTAATGGGGCCTTCTCTCCAACATCATACTGCAACTCAAGATCTGTCTTTTGCCTTGCCTTTTATATTTGATTCCCCCACCCAACAAGGGGTGGGGCTCAACACCCAGTTAACACCCTAATCATAAATTAATCATGCCCGGATTAGCAGACCATTTTACAAGCATGATCCAATTATATTTTTGGAATTCATAATTATATCAAATTGCCCAATGGCTACACCTGTTAATGATGAACTTTTCCTTTGGCAGATCTCCCCCTAAAACAGTGGAGCTCAAAGAGCTAGCTTGTTACAGAGAGAGAGACAAAATACATTTGCTTTTGCGTTGAATGTATACATTTAGGTAAGGACTATACCTGGTTCCTGAAACCTGCATCATTTCATTAATAAGATAAATCATTTTGAAGTCCTGATGGCAGTTTCATAAAAGCAGACATCTTGAAAATAAGGGGATATTAGCTATGCGACCGCTTATAACTTCTTGTGTGACTTTGCACAAATTATTTAACCTATCCAAGAATCAGTTTTCTCAACTGTTACTAAAGTAGTTTGGATTAAATGATCCATAAAATCTTTTCTATTTCCAAAGTTCTGTGACTTTTAAAAATGAATTAAAGGGCTGGTCTATGCACTAACTAATATGCTAATTTGTTTTTACAGTCCCAACTTTAGGAAATAATCCTGAAGAAATTATTCTTAAACTCCACTGAAAGGTGTGCAGATTATTCAGAGGGAATGTACATTTCAGTAAACATCAGTGTTTCACAGCCACATTTTCCTTCCTTGAGTCTCTTAGAAACTTCTCACAATTACTAGCTTATCATGTAAATTGAAAAAGGAAGACTAACATTTTTTCACCTAAGCATATCTGTTTCTGGGTGTATGTATATATGATATAGTATACACATTTTTTTTCCTGCAGATCTAGGCTTACTTTTCAGAACATTTTTACCTTTACCCTTTTTCACCTAACACACCAATTTCGTTCCAATTACCATCACCAAGGAGACACAATATTTTAAGAAAAAGGATGGAAGACACTCCCTCCCATGAAAAAATGTTCTGCTAAAGCTAATGAGAAAGACCCTCTGGATTCTAGGGTTATGATACTGAAAGAACATGAATCTGGGTACTTTTCAGCTGTTTGGTTATTTCCTTCTTACAGGAAATCTATATAGTGTGTCAAATAACGGACCCAATAAAAGAAAAGAGGAGCTGAAAGAGGGAAGAACAGAGATGGTCCTGATAATGACTTTTATGTCTGGATCCAGTTTTGCTTGATATCAATGTCCCCCTATTTTTCCATGTCATATTGAAATTAAATCATATTTTAAAACTTTATTATCTTTAAATATGTTTGAGTAAGATTTTTAGTATGAAGATATCATAACTTTTCAAAATATTTATGTTTGAATATATACCAGGTATAAACCTTGTTTAAAAGTGTTGTTATTTTCAGTCTCTCAATCCATATGAACATTTGTTTCAAAGAAAAGTTTGTTGAACAACTATCTATTGGGGCAGCAATCTTAAAATACTAGGTTAAATGGTGAAGTAGTCACTCTATGTTAAAGGAAAATATATATTTGTATACAGCTTATCTTTCAAGTAGCTCAAAATGAAAAAAAAAATCAATCCCCTGTACTACCTTTCACCTTTAACAAATATAAACTTTTATTTAAAGGAATGGACAACCAAGTAAGTATTAATACCAGCAAACATTTCCTTTCTCCAAGACCTTTACAGATCATGAGGTTTATGTGCTAATGAACAAGGAGTGCTTCTTAATTAAATAAATTACATGCTACTTCAGAAAAGAGAGGCATATATTCAGTTAATAGCCTAGTATCACTCTCTGTTTTGGTGATAAATTGTTATTTCTCAACTACAGTACACATAATAAAAAAAAATACATTAAAGACACTGAAAGGATATTGTACACTTTCATAATGCAGTAATTTGAGAAAGCAAATTCAGCTGTTTACTGAGTGTTCTCTCAGGTAGATTGTACTATATATCTAAATGTATTTCAAAGACAATAAACACCTTAATTGATTTGGTAAATGATTATGCTTTCAGAGAGACAGAGAGAAAGCAGCATGTTAATATTAAAGGATATTTATTCTTCTCTCCATCTGTGACTGTTTTCTCTGACTAGTTGATGTCTTTATCCTAATAAGTAACATATTTAAAGTATAAATATCCCTTTTTTGGATCATTTAACCACCCTATAGGCCTATTTTAAAGAATTTAGTGGTTTAAAACTGATGACTTGGGATATGTGTAATAGTTAAAAATATAGTTTATTTTAATAACACATCTTTAAATATAATTCAGTATATAAGGGAGTATGATGAGAAAGCATGGGTTCTATTTAAGAAAGTATAATTACACATATCTTATTTTAACAGAGAAAGAAATTCATAGTTAAATTAGAATAGCTGAAAACAATTGAGAAAAATGAACAAATAGTGTTAATAATTCTCCAGTGAAATTAAAAATAAAAATTTAGAAGACAGGGTAATCAAAATATAAAATTATTTATGAAAAAACTATTTAAAATGTGATGCACTGTATGACAAGGAACATGCAATTTAATTTTGGGAAAAGAACTGAATTACTATAATGATATACTCGATATTACTATCCATTTTTTCCTTGGTGGAGGTACTCTGAAATTAAGTGTTGTTTTTAATTAAAAATTCAAAAATTGCATTGTGAGGCAGTTGTATAGCCCAGTCCTCCAGAAGTATTTTAATTCAAAACAGAAATTTCATACAGATCTACATGTCAGTTCTAAGCAGCATTATTGTGCACTATCCTCTATCTGACATATTACTAAAGTTAAATTCAATTTAATCCATGCTTATTATATTTTATTTTTCCAACATTTTATAAGGCAAATTTAAAAACATGCAGAAATATGAAGTTTAATAGTTTAGGTTAATAACTAAAAGTGATTTATAGTTATTGTCATGACACATATCCAGAACATATTTTAAATCAAAAAGCAAGTGACAATTCAGTGTATGCAATATGATATCCCTTTATTTTATAATATATCTTTGGGCATGTATATATACATGCATACACATATACATTAAAAAGAGACAGAAAGGATATATTAAAGTGAAAATAATATTCAGTTTTAAGAAATGCTATTACATTTAATATTTATTTTCTTTAATATACTTTTCTGTATTGATTTTTTGAACTTTTGCATTTCATAACCTACAAACAATAAAATTGTTTTAAAAGGAAAAACAAAGAGAAAAGTGATAACTCTCCTCTATAGATTATCGAACAACCTGAAATACTTTATCCTAATGTAAAAAAGCATCTCTTATATATAAGCAGTACCAAAGCTATCACAGTCTGTTGTAGAGAATGAGTATTAATTAATCAACTAATTTATTTTTATCTTGTTAAAAAAGTTTTACTTTGAAATACATGCCAAATGTCTTCCCAGTCTGGATTTTTAATTTTGTCTTATGTTATATCTTATAATTATTTTTACTTCTTTACATTGTATAATATTTCATAGTAATCATGATTACAAAATAATAGTTCTATGTAGTTATTAAGTAGAATTTGGCATTTCTATAGATAAGATTTCCACAGGTAAAACCAAACAGAATTTTAGGTTTGTTAAGTTCCTGTCATCTATATTTTCAAGAAACAAAAAAATCCATGCTAAGTAATAACCTGTCATTATAAATCAAGGCATGGAGTGCATGGATATATTCAAATAAAATTAACTTAATTTTTATCATGTCTAGTTCATTGAGTGTTAATATGAGATTTGGACGATAGTTATACATCATAACGAAAGAATATTCAATAATAGACAATGCCCAGAAACATTACAGAAAAAACTTTTATTAATGCTCTTTTATAGTAAATAAAAATACATGCAATCAAGTAGACCAATAAGAAATTATACAGCTTTGAATTTTATCTAAATAAAATACTTTCCTTGGTATGGTCATCAATTAAAGGGAAGTTTTTTTTTCAGAGAAACATTCATCTCAATTTTTTCTCAAATTTTAATAAAATATGGAAAATGTACTTTTTTCAATGCTACATTTTTTTCTTTTGCTGTATCCAGATATATCTTAGCTTGCAATATTTAGAATGTAAAATATTAAGGTGAACTCACCTTATGTAATATGTTTATTAGAAATATATCTCACCATTTAAAAGAAGGCCAATTTTCCCCATGGAACATTGTACATGCAACTTTAAAACTGGACTTTGCATTTTTCATTCAAAATTTTCATTGTTTTCTAATATATATATATTTTTAATTCAAGACATTAAACATTGTCAACACATAAGTAACATTTTTTTTCATCTCCCACAGAACTATTCTGAATAGAAATTCAACTAATGTAATGAATATACAGATAATATTCAGAAATTATGAAACTAAAACCCTTTAAGACTAGTCTGATAGTTATCTCATTTTACAGTAGTTTCATGTAGCTTAATAACACTAATTTTGTTGTAAGGTTTTGAGTGCTGGGTTACTTTCCAGACCCTTGTATGTGTCAAAAATTCCCAAAGTTTGGAAGCAATTGATATTTGGGAATTTGAGTACTCTCCTCAGGATTTGGGAAGTTTGCTTTTAAAATCTGGGAGATTTGTCCCCCAAAATAATGTAAATTGTTGCAGGTTTCCCCTCATATCCATTGAAAGTTTTGTCACATGTTTTAACAATAATAGCAATAGTTATAGTAATGAATGAGTTTAGATCATTTCACTATGAGATGGCTGAACTTTTTTTCAATAGAGTAAATAAAATATTCATTATTAAAGCAGGGATGTGTGTGATGTGTTTATACCAGAACTTTACCAAATGGTAAAGATTAAATTCTCAAGGCCTATAATAAGAGTAGCTTTAAGATAGAAACTTTCCAAACAAAACAAAACTGAGAATCACTACATTATAGTACTATGCCTCTTCATGGTACATATGTCATTGCCCTTTGTTCTAGCCTTCTGATCCCATATCTAACTAGTCAACCACTATTGCCTTTATGATCTATATCTGTTCTATTTCCAAAGCTCTTTCCTCTCAACTTAAATACAGTTTTGCTGATTTCCAGCTGATGTGTATGCTCTTCTTAAATGTCTGATGGCAATCCAGCATCTTAAAATGCAAACCTAGACAAGTATAAAGCTTGGCAAAGAAGTTATTCAAAGTTTTTCCTCTATAAGATTGCGATTAGTAGAGAGAGTCCATTCTGATATTATCACCACGACCCCACTCAATCCATGATTTTTCCTGCTATGCGACATTTCCAGTTATTCAGATTGAAAGAGTGATAATACTATTTAATGAGCACTATTCTAGCATTTTCACATTTGCTATTCTTACAACACTATGAGGTAGGTAATTTTATCTCCATTTTACCAATTGAAACTGAAGCTTAGAGAAGATTAAGTAACATATTCAAGGTTACAGAATTAATCAGAGAAGGAACCAGGATTCATACCCAGTTATTTTCTTTATGCTATTATATTCATTCTGCTTTATACTAAGCTGAAGTATAATATTTGAGATAGAAACCTGAAGGCTTGCATCGGTCTGTTTTCCAATCCTTACCAAAGGGAAAAAGCTCATTGATTACTAATGGGAAATTATAACCCTTGCAGGATACTTAAAATTAATGTGATTGGTTTTTAAGATGTATCTTCTTAATGCATTATTTAAGATATAGCATAGATAGCAACCTATACCTCCTACTTTTCAACAACATGCATTACTTAACCATTGCTTTATTGTTTTGGAACAGTTTCCATAACTAATGTGCTTTGGGGTCAAGAGTAAAATGTGGAAGTTCATTGCAAATTAGCCTAAACAGTAACTTTTGGATGAAAATCCAAGCTCTTCTAGTATATAATGGTCATACTTCATTAAACCATGAGGTCAGGGATCCCAATGATGAAGATTCATTACTGCAGAATACACTGACACATATCAGGAATAGGTAAACAGCTTTTCAGTTATAAAAGGAATTTACTTTATCTCCCTTGTGTATAAAGACTTATATTTCTACTTCAAAGTAGGTTAGTTGATCTACATCAAGAGCCCATATTTCAAATCTCACTCCTGATATTGTGTCTAATTCATGCTAAACCTCACTCTAGATTTCAGTGACACAAAGGGCATTCAGTACTCTCCTTGCCTGGAGATTTGAAGTCTGGCCTTGATTTATGGGCCTCCTGTAAGATACTTATACTTTTTAAATTTAATTTTTAGTGCTATATTTTTTAAAAATCATAACCAATGGCTAAATATTTTACTCTCTCTTTTATTTTTTTTTTTTTGGGCAGGGGGGGGTGGTCAGTCTTTGACATTGCTCCCCAAATTTTATCTGATACATAGCTAGAAATGTCTGCAAATCAGAAAATTAATAAGCAACACTGGATAAGCTTATAATAATCTATATATTTCTACATATTTTACTGCATGGATGCTTGAGCTCCTTAGTTATATATGTGTATGCCTCCTATAAAATGCATATATATTTATTCCTTTAGCAGAATTCTTCTAGCAGAGCAACGGACAAAGTAAACTGTGTAACACTTGTAAAGTTATGGTAACAATGTCATGACTTTATATACATTATGGTTTGCAAGTGAATTCTATTGCATTGTGAGATAAGAAGAGGTGTTAAATTCTAATTTTAGACAACAATAAGCCACAACTCACAAAAGGTCCTTGATCATGAAATTTGTAATTACTATGAAGACAGAGATTTCATGTTTTGTTCATTCACTTTTTAAGCACATGGAATGGTGTTTGGTTGTTTGGTATACAAGAGGTCTACACCAAATGTGTGTTAAATGGATGAATGTATAGCTATAGGAGATATTATACTCTCTTAATTGTAAAACATCTCTATATGTCAGTATTGTACTTTGCTAAATGGACACTACCTCGCTTAACATCACAATAAATGCTTATGGTAGTTATTATTATCCTCACTTATAGATGATGAAACTGAGTCATGGATAATTTAAATAATGGTTCCAAGGCCATATTGTTAAAAAATGAAAATCTAAATAAAGCCAAACTTCTTGCTCTTCCAGTGTAACTTGCTCAGTATAAATTATCTTTTATTCCACAATTTAGTTAATGCTTTCTATTTTATTAAACTCAGAAGAATTATCTAAGAAAAAGTATTAAGTTACTTTGTATGCTGTAATATTTAGAAAATATTAGAAGCACATTGTCTTATATATGGTTCAAGTTTTCAAAACCTTTAAGTATGAAAATGAAAATGATAATGGAAATACATATATATTCTCTTAAAATATAGTATGGAGACCTTTAACAAGTATATCTTTAATAAATGGGTTAAGTACATCTAAGATCATTATTATTCATGAATCCTTAAAGACTGATAGAATGTCTTTTTAGTGGTGATTATTCTACAATTGTATTATGCAGCTATGGTGATTGTATAAGGTTTCATTGTGGTCATAATTTATATAAATCAGAAAGAAAGAAGGCATAAATGTGGTAAAGGAGTACAAATTTCAATTAAGAACAAATAGCATATGATTTGGACAACTTTAAGCTCTTTTGGCATGTTTTCTTTGTGCAAAACAAATTAATTCAAGAGAAACATGTTAAAGAATAATATATGTCTGAGGGGACTTGGTGAAATAAGGAAAGAAATTAACTCAGCAAGTCAATATATGCTATGCTATCTATCAGCAAGAGCATAAAATAAGTGGAATTTAAAAGTAATTTACTTCCTTTAAAAAATTCTGCACTCTTGCACAACAACATATTGTAGGATAGGCTGCAATAAAGTATACCTCATAATGTTTATAACTCTTTAGGGTAAAACAGAAATATATATTATTTTCAGCAATCTAAAAGTGACCATATTCTATAAGTGTTATGAGCAATCCAATGTTGATATATGAATAATAATCTTTAAATAAAGTACTCCAATTTCAAGTGTGTAATAAATTTGCATCCCCATTGACCGATATCCATTTGCTACTCAACTAATGCATCTAAATTAAAAATACTTTCCATATGACCTAAGAGAAGCTTGTCAGTTTTGTTAGACAAATTTTAAAGAACTAATATTTGAGAGTTTCTACATGTCTTCTTTTATAATAATAGTAAAGTGGAAAAATTCATGGCAGTGTGCAGTTCTAATTTTAGCTGCCTTTTCTCGTTAAACACTGTTCTACAAAGATTATGCCATATAACTTTATAGCAAAATCAAAACTTACCATATCCCCCAAATACAAATACAATTTAAAGAATCTTCTAATAAAACTATTGACAGAAGTGAAAATACATGACTTACTCTTAATAGCTTTCATGTAAGTAAAGCATTATCTCTTGGGAACACCAAATGCTAGGAAGGAATGAGATCTCTAATATTGTATTTATTGCCTTATTTGCTGGTGGAGAATTGAACTGCTACATCCACAAAATTCTGTTTCTCCACCATCCAGTACATTTTAGAACTTCTTTAGTGCTTCAGAGGCATTAACTAATCATTACACTCAATAACTAAAGTTTTTATCCCTTTTTTACACAACTAAAAGAAAGAGGGAAAGTGGTTTTCTCAAGCTGGCACCATAAGTCAACATAAGGAAAAGCTGGAAGCATCTGATGTCTATGAAATGATTTAGATGAACAGACTTGTGTTTCCCAAAATGATGGATACAAGGGTGTTACTAATGGAAGCTAAGGGGAAGGTCCAGGCAGTGGAGGTGGAAGAAAATCCAAAGAAACACTTGACCTGGTCATTAGCAATGATGCATCATTCCTCAGTAACATTTCATCACGTCTCTGCTCTATAATGAATAAAAATCATTGGGAATTGGGAAAGTAGTCACATGAGCCTATCAAGAGATGTAAAATTAATTGATTGTGCTTGTTGGGAATGAACTGTATTTTTCACTCGCTAAGCACATATTAATTTTTCTGACATTGGTGAAAGGGACACTGTTAATCATCTAGGTTTTGATATTTTAGAAAGCAGTAATTGGTTTAGGATCATAATCATCCTATTTTATAACTCTAGTTTTCTTAATATCTATTACCTTTACATCATGATTCCTAATGATTTCTCAGGTACTCACAAAGATAAATGATATATTTAGGGCATATTATTTTGATGTACCTCAAAATTTTTTATGGACACACTCCTTACACATGTCTCCAAGGTCTAGGGCCATTTGCAAAATGTAGAAGTTTTTTTTTTAGCAGGGGACATTGTAGGCATTGATTTCAAACTCTTCCACACTTAAGTTAGAATAAATCAGACACAACATGCATAAGAAGTCTGAAATTAATTTTGTTCTTTTCCCAATATTCTATATTTTCTGACTTGTTGCCTGTGTCTTAAATTATGTCCTAACTCATGGTCTATTGACTGAGACTATTGAATGAGAAGTCACACTACTTGCTTAAAATTATGGTTTCATCACTGCTTAGATGTGTAAGGTTGAAAACTAACTAAGTACTCTCTGCTCCTCATTTGAAAATTGTGGTTAGAAGTATATATGTTTTTTGTGTAGATATTAGCCAGTAAATATTAGCCAGTAATATAAATTGTTATTATGATTTTAATTGATAATTAAGTCTCAGTAAATATTAGCCAATAATATCAACTATTATTATGATTTTAATTGATTTAAACTTATTAAATTGTTATTTTTTCCCATTCCATCAAATTGAGATTTTAAAAATTTTCCAAATTTCATGCTTCAGTGAAACTCTAGATTTTAAAACAAAAGAACTGGTCTCTAGTTTTCCTTTTCATTTTACTACTTGACCATAAAAAGCCACATTGATCTTTCTAGGACTTAGTTCACTATTCTGAAAATATATAAGCATAGAATGTGTTTTATAAGTCCATACAAGTCTAAAACTCAGAGTCATTATTTTTAATTAGTAATTAGAGCTGACCAGAGTTTTTAATATCTCCTGGTTAAATAGAATCTACTTCCAAATTTCCTTTTTTATCTCTTTAATGTTTGAATAGGCCTAAATTAAATATGGATGACATTTTAAAAATGATATAGGATCTATACATTTTCTAGAATATCCCCACATCCTATAGGTACATTGAAGGAATTCAATTTTGAAGTATGTAAAAATACAATTTATTAGTGGTATAATATAATTTTTCTTCTGATGAAATTTATTCTTTTGGAGACAGTCTAAGATAAAGTCAGCAAATAATGTGTGTGATCAAACAGATAAAAGTTACCTAGTTAAAAATAATGTGGGGTTTTGTGGGAAGAGAGCATTCAAATAGGCAGGCAAGGCCCAGTTCTCTCACAAAAACAATGGAGAAAGAGCCAAAAGCTGCCTGAAGGACCTACATTGAGGGTGAGCAGACCGGGACAGTGCTTCACAACACCCAGGAAGGTGAGGGACAGAGATACAAAGAACCCCAAAAAAACAAACTGTGAGTTACCTAGCCTCTGTGGTTGCCAAAAAGGTCTCCCCTCCCACAACCCCAAGATATTAAGTGGGGGTTAAAAACCCTGGCTCATTGCAGTTGACTGAGAGGGGAGCAGAATTCTTCTTCCCTGTCAGCTGTTACAAGGGAAAAGGGAGGGGGAGCCAGGGGGGATTTTCTTCATTGAACTCAGCCAATGGAGCCCACATTGAATCTCCACTCAGGCCAGATCAAAATAAAGGAAAACCAAGAGAGATACACCTCTGTGGAAAGTTGCACCAATGAGTGCCATCTTCTGGCCAGTCTGGAAATTGCAGTGACAAAAACTGCACTTGGGTTTCTATTCTCTAAATTCTGGGAGAAAATCTATACCTTGTTAGTGAGTTCCTGGCATGATTGTCATAACTTAAGCTAGGCAATTTTAAAGACTCAGGATAAGTTGAACCAAATATCAAAGAAGAACTGTGAAAAAATAATAATAAGCAAGAGCGAGAAATTGGCTATCAGAGTAATCTACCAACATATTCAGATGCCTAGACATCAGCAAAAAATTACAAGCCATACTAGGAAATGGGAAGAGATGACTCAGCTAAAGGAACAAACCAAATATCATGAAGAGATACAGGATTTGAAACAATTAATCAATGATAACCAAACAATTCTTCTAAGTCAATTTAAAGAATTGAAAGACAATATGACTTAAGAGATAAAGAATATTAAGAAGACACTGAGTGAGCAGAAAGAACAATTTGAAGGCCTTCAAAAAAAAGTAACAGACCTTATGGGAAGGAAAGAAATGACAGATGAGATTAAATATACATTAGAGGCACATAAGACCAGACCTGATTTGCTCAAATACAAAATAAGTGATTTCCAAGACAGAATATCAGAACTGGAAAAGAGAAGAGGACAGAAAGATAAGAGAATGGAAAAAATAGAACAGTATCTCAGAAAATTAAATAACAACATGAAACACAAAAACACATGCATTATTGATGTCCCAGAAAGAGAAGAAAATGGAAAAGGGGCTGCATTAGTCAAGGGGGTGCTGATGCAAAATACCAGAAACCTGTTGGCTTTTATAAAGGGTATTTATTTGGGGTAGAAGCTTACAGTTACCCGGCCATAAAGCATAAGTTACTTCCCTCATCAAAGTCTGTTGCCACATGTTGGAGCAAGATGGCTGCTAATGTATGCAAGGGTTCAGTCTTCCTCTACCTCTTAAGGCTCCTTGGTCCCAGCTTCTTCTAATGTCAGCTGTAGGCTGGGATAAGTTTCATCTCTCTCCTGGGGCTCATATATCTCTGGGCTCAGCTATCTGTTCTCTCCACAAGGCCAGCGGTAAACTATCAGGTGAACAGCTTGTCTCTCTTCCTGGGGCTTCTGCCATGTCTAAGGAAACCTTCTCTCTTTCCTCACATATCTACACCTCTGTGTATTTACTTCCCAGGGTTCAAGCATAAAAAACTCCAACTGTGTCCTTTCCCTGTCATTTTCTCTGTGAATCCCCACCCACCAATGAAGCAGGGACTCGACATCCTACTGACATGGCCCATTCAAAGCCCTAGTGATAATTTAATCAAGTAAAAGTGAAACCTCTGAATTCAATACAATCTAAGGGTATCACTAGCCCAGAAGAACAGACCAGTTTACAAACATAATAAATATTTCTCTAAGGAATTCATCAATAATATCAAACTGCCACAGGGGCAGAAAGAATATTTGAGGAATTAATGACTGAAAACTTCCCAAACTTTAGGAAAGACATAAATATCAATATCCAAGAAGAACAACATACCCCAAACAGAAGGAATCTGAATTGACCTACCCCAAGACACCTATTATTCAGAATTACAAATGTCAGAGATAAAGTGAAGATTCTGAAAGGAACAAGAGAAAAGCAAAGTATCACATACAAGGAAACCTCAATAAGATTAAGTTCCTGCCTCTCAGCAGAAACCATGGAGAAAAGAAGAAAGTGGTATGATGTATTTAAGATACTGAAAGAGAAAAACTTCCAGCCATGAATTCTGTATCTGGCAAAGCCATCCTTCAAAAAGGAGGGAGTGTTCAAAGTCTTCACAAATAAAAACTGATAGAATATGTTACCAAAAGACCAGAATTGAAGAGATACTAAAGGGAATGCTGCAACATGAAAGGAATAAACGGTGGTGAGAGACAGAGAAGAGTGTAGAAATGAGCATTATTAGAAAAGGTAAATTAAAAGGTAAAAATATAGACAATAGTACGATATGACAACAGAAAGTCAAAGATCAAAATGGATAAAGTAAGTAATCACTTTACAATAATGATATTGAATGCTAATGGCTTGAACTCCCCAATCAAAAGACATAGACTGATAGAATGGACAAAAAAATATGACCCATCTATATGTTGTCCACATGAGACCCACCTCAAATGTAAGGATACAACCAGGTTAAAAGTGAAATGTTGAAAAATGCTATTCCATGCAAATACTAACCAAAAAAGAGCTGGAGTAGCGATATTAATATCAGACAAAATAGATTTTAAATGTAAAATTGTTATAAGAGATGAAGAAGATCATTATATATTAATAAAAGGGACAATTGAGTAAGAAGAAATAACTACACTAAATATTCATGCATTTAACATCAGGGTTCCAAGAAACCAAAGAGGCAAGAAGACAGTGGCATGACAGTTAAAATACTAAAAGAAAAAAACTTCCAGCCACGAATTCTCTATCCAGCAAAACTGGCATTCAAAAATGATGGAGAGTTCAAAATATTCACAGATAAACAGAAATTAAGAGCGTATGTCAAGAAGAAACCAGCACTTCAAGAAATACTAAAGGAATCTCTACAAGTTGAAAGGAAAAAACAAGGGAGAGAGAGTTGGAGGAGAGTTTAAAAACAACTGAGAAGACAAAAAGAGAAAGAAAACAACATATGACATACATTAACCCAAAGAAAAAATGGCTGAAGTAAGAAATTTGTTACGAGTAATAACACTGAATGTTAATGGATTAAATTCACCAATCAAAAGACACAGATTGGCAGAATGGATAAGAAAATATGATCCATCTATATGCTGTCTACAAGAAACCCACCTTCGACCTAGGGATTCAAGGAGGTTGAGAGTGAATGGCTGGAAAACCATTTTACACGCTAACAATAGCCAAAAAAGGGCAGGAGTAGCTATTTTAATATCAGACAAAATAGACTTTAAATGCAAAACTATTGTAAGAGACAAAGATGGACACTATATATTAGTAAAAGGAGTAATCTCTCAAGAAGAAAGAACAATCATCAACATTTACGAACCAAATTGGGGTGCCTCAAAATACGTGCGGCAAACTCTGGAAAAACTAAGAGGAGAAATAAATGCCTCTACAATAATAGCAGGGGACTTCAACACACCACTATCATCATTAGACAGACCATCTAGACAGAGAATCAATAAAGAAACTAAGGCACTCAACAATACATTAGAAGACCTGGACTTAATAGACATATACAGAACACTACACCCAAATACAGCGGGATTTACATTCTTCTCGAATGCACAAGGAACATACTCCAAAATAGACCACATACTAGGCCACAGAACAACTCTCAATGAATTCAGAAAGATTAAGATTATACAAAGTAATTTCTCTGACCATAATGGAATGAAATTGGAAATCACTAAGGGCCAGAGAAACAAGTTAGGCACAAGGATATGGAAGTTAAATAACACACTCTTAGACAAACAGTGGGTCAAAGAGGAAATCTCAAAAGAAATCAGTAACTACCTTGAAACTAATGAAAACGACAACACAACATATCAAAACCTATGGGGTGCAGGGAAAGCAGTTCTGAGAGGGAAGTTCACAGCCATAAATTCATGTGTTAAAAAAGAAGAAAGAGCTAAAATTGAAGACCTAACTGCACACTTGGAGGAATTGGAAAACAACAACAAACTAAACCTAAAGGAAGTAGAAAGAAGGAAATAACAAAGATTAGAGCAGAACTAAATGTAATAGAGAATAAGAAAGCACTGGAAACAATAAACAAAACCAAAAGCTGGTTCTTCGAGAATATCAATAAAATTGACAAACCCTTAGCCAGACTAGCAAAGAAAAAGAGAGAACAGATGCAGATATATAAAATAAGGAATGAGCAAGGGGATATCACTACTGACCCCACAGAAATAAAGAGTATCATAAGAGGATACTTTGAAAAATTATATGCCAACAAGAATGATAATTTAGAGGAAATGGACAAGTTTCTAGAAACCCACAAACAGCCTACATTGATGAAAGAAGAAATAGATGAACTCAACAGTCCAATTACAAGTAAAGAGATAGACTCAGTCATCAAAAACCTCCCAACTAAGAAGAGTCCAGGACCAGATGGCTTCACAGCTGAATTCTACCAAACATTCCGGATAGAGCTAACACCAATTCTACTTAAGCTTTTCCAAAAAATAGAAGTAGAAGGAATATTGCCTAACTCATTCTATGATGCCAACATTACCCTAATACCAAAACCAAATAAAGATACCACAAGAAAGGAAAATTACAGACCAATTTCTCTAATGAACCTAGATGCTAAAATCCTCAACAAAATACTTGCTAATCGCATTCAACAGCACATCAAAAGGATTATACACCATGACCAAGTGGGTTTCATCCTGGGTATGCAAGGATGGTTCAATATAAGAAAATAAATCAATGTAATACACCACATAAACAGATTGAAAGAAAAAAATCACAATCATCTCTATAGATGCAGAAAAAGCATTCGACAAAATACAGCACTTTTTCCTCATAAAAACACTACAAAAGATAGAAATAGATGGAAACTTTCTGAATATGATAAAGGGTATATATGAAAAACCCAAAGCTAACATCATTTTCAATGGTGAAATCCTAAAACCCTTCCCTCTGAGATCGGGAACTAGACAAGGATGCCCACTATCACCACTCCTATTTAACATTGTCTTAGAAGTACTTGCGCAAGCACTGAGACAAGAAAAGGACATAAAAGGCATCCAGATTTGAAAAGAAGAAGTAAAAATTTCATTATTTGCAGATGACATGATCCTATACATAGAATGCCCAGAGAAATCTACAACAAGGCTTCTAGAACTTATAAAGGAGGTTAGTAATGTTGCAGGCTATAAGATCAATGCTCAAAAATCAGTAGTATTTCTGTACACCAATAATGAGCAAACTGAGGAGGAAATCAGGAAAAAAATATCATTTACAACAGTAACTAAAAGAATCAAATACCTAGGAATAAATTTAACTAAAGATGTAAAGAACTTGTAAACAGAAAACTACACAACACTGTTAAAGGAAATCAAAGAAGACTTAAATAAATGGAAAAGTATTCCCTGTTCAAGGATAGGAAGACTAAACATCATCAAGATGTCTATCCTACCCAAACTAATCTACAGATTTAATGCAATCCCAATAAAAGCCAACACTGTATTTTTTAAGGAAATGGAAAAACTAACCACAAAATATATTTGGAGAGGCAAGAGTCCTTGAATTGCCAAAGACATATTGAAAAAGAAAAATGAAGTTGGAGGTATCACACTACCTGACTTTAAAACACACTACAAAACTACAGTGATCAAAACTACATGGTATTGGCACAAGGATAGACCTACTGACCAATGGAACCAAATTGAGAGTTCTGATATAGATCCTCGCATATACAGTTATCTGATATTTGACAAGGCCACAAAGCCCACGCAGTTGGGAGAGAATGGCATCTTTAACAAGTGGTGCTTGGAGAACTGGATATCCATATCCAAAAGAATGATAGAAGAATACCATCTCACACCTTATACAAAAATCAACTCAAGATGGATCAAAGATCTAAATATAAGAGCCAAACCATAAAGACCTTTGGAGATAATGTAGGGAAGCATCTACAGGACCTTGTAATAGGAAATGGTTTCATGAACTTCACAGCCAAAGCACGAGCAACAAGAGAAAAAATAGATAAATGGGATCTCATCAAAATTAAAAACTTGTGCACCTCAAATAATGTTATGAAGAAAATAAAAAGGCAGCCTACCCAATGGGAGAAAATATTTAGCAACCATATATCTGATAGGAGCCTAATATCCTGCATATATAAAGAAATCCTACACCTTGAAAATAAAAAGACAAACAACCCATTTAAAAAATGACCTGAAAAGACACTTCTCCAAGGAAGAAATTCAAATGGCTAAAAAGCACATGAAAAATGCTCAACATCGCTTGCTATCAGGGAAATGCAAATCAAAACTACAATGAGAAACCGTCTTACACCCATCAGAATGGCAGCTATTAAAAAAACAGGAGACACTAAATGTTGGAGAGGATGTGGAGGAATAGGAACCCTCATCCACTGCTGGTGGGACTGTGGTATGATCCAGCCACTGTGGAGGACAGTTTGGCGCTACCTCAGAAAACTAACAATAGATCTTCCATATGATCCAGCAATTCTACTGCTGGGTATATACCCAGAAGAACTGAAAGCAAAGACACAAACAGATACATGCAACCAATGTTTATAGTGGCATTGTTCACCATTGCCAAAAGTTGGAATCAGCCCCAGTGCCCATCAACAGATGAATGGATAAGCAAAATGTGGTGCATACTTACAATGGAATATTACTCAGCTGTAAGAAGGAATAAAGTGCTAACACATGGAATAACGTGGATGAATCTTGAAGACCTTATGTTGAGTGAAGCAAGCCAGGCACTGAAGGATGAACAGTATATGACCTCACTGATTTGAACTGAGGAAAGTGAGCACTCTCTGAGAACCATTGTCTGAAAGATAGGTTAAAAAGGGAGAGAAAGAGAAGAGCAGGCTTTGAGCCATCACCCATATGGACATAATCTATGGTAAAGGGATAGAGTATAGTTGCATATTGAAGGATAGGACAGATGGGTAGTGATATTACTGGGTTTGGTGGTGCAGCATTGACAGGTGGGTAGATTAGGATGGGCAGGTTCAAATACCCAGGGCATGTAACTATGAATATTGACATTCCATGAGTTAAGATAGGGTAACGTCATATGCCCCAGGAGGGTGGGGAGGAAGGAACAGTTAAGATCTAATGGGGTATTTAGTGGTCATGGGAAAGATTTTTCATTACCTTATAGTAATGGACACAGGACATGGTAAATATCATCAAAACTTATTAAACTGTATCATCTAAATTGTACACTATACTGTAAATCATTTACAATGTTTAGTTGCTATATTTTGCTATCTGTATAACAGCCATAACAATGCTAACATCCAAAAAAAAAAAAAAAAAAAAAAGAAAGAAAGAAAGAGGACCCCTACCTCATACCTTATGCAAAAATTACCTCAAAATGGATCAAGGACCTAAATATAAAACAACAACCACCATTAAACTCCTGGGAGAAAATGTAGGAAAACATCTTCAAGATCTTGTGGTATGATAACAATGGAAGTACCTGGAGGACATTATGTTGAGTGAAGCAAGCCTGACACAAAAGGACAAATAGTGTATGATTGCACTATTATGAACTAAATATACTGTGTGAAATATGAATATGGGTAACTTTACATATATAAGACCATTTTCTAGATACTTAGATACTTTAGTGTCATCTAGACCAAATCCAAGGCTAAAACTACAAATAAAGTAATATTTAGGTCTTTATTATTAGTGATCATATGAAAAATGCCCTTGTAAATAATGAAGACCTAAATATTATTTTATTTGTATTTTTTGTCTTGATTCAGTCTAAATGACACCAAAGTATTTAGTTTATTTAATAAAATTAATTAATTAATTAGCCTCATATCTTATTTTATAATACCTGTAATGGAAATTTTAAAATTTAAAATTACATGGGGAAAATAAAACTCTCTTAAAGATAAGAGTGCAAGAAATATCAGAATACACACACAAAAAAATTAAATATATCTCCAATATGAAAATGTGCATTTTACAGGCTACTTTAATACATTCCTGAACCTATAATTATTAGTACTATACTTGTTAAATATATGTCCCAGAGACTTAAGTCTTTGGTTTGTTCCTATGCCAGTTGAGCTCTGAATCTCAGCAGACTGAACACCTACGCTAGTTCATTGGACTCAGCCAGGACAACAAAACTATGATGATGGACAACACCCATCCCAGGAAGCAAAGAATTTCTGCAACTGCAAGCAATATTTCCATCATCGGCCCTATGGGATCTAAGTTCCCTCTCAATCAGAGGCAGGATGGGCATCACCATAGCAAACACCTCAAGATTGAAGAATGAATAAACATAAGGGGAGAAAGCAACTATAGACTAAAGTAGACTTATTATTCTTGCAATGGAAGAACTTGTATCATTAATAGAAAGACATTGGCCACCAGAGGTTCTAAGAGGATAAAGAGGGAAGAATAGGTGCAACATGTGGGCATTTTTTGGACATTGGAACATGTCATTGCAATGACAGATACAGGCCATTATACAATTTATCAAAACCTATAAACTTGTGTGAGGCAAAGTTTAAACTATAATGTAAACTATAGTCCATAGTTAGTACAATGCTTCAATGTGTGTTCAATTGTAACAAATGTACCACACAAATGAAAGATGTAGCTAATGTGAGAAAGTGTGGGAGGGGAAAGGTGTGGGGTATGTGGGAATCTCTTATGTATTAGCCAAAGGGGTGCTGATGCAAAGTACCAGAAATCTGTTGGCTTTTATAAAAGGTATTTCTTTGGGGTAAAACTTTACAATTAAAAGGCACTAAAGAGTCCAACTCAAGGTTACTTTTCTCACCAAAATCTGTTGCCACGTGTTGAAGCAAGATGGTGGGCAATGTCTGCAAGGGTTCGGCCTTCCTCTCTCTCTTAAGACTCCATGGGCCCAGCTTCTTCTGATCTCAGCTGTAGGCTGGAGGGCT
This sequence comes from Tolypeutes matacus, assembly GCA_026826555.1. NCBI lineage: Eukaryota > Metazoa > Chordata > Mammalia > Cingulata > Chlamyphoridae > Tolypeutes > Tolypeutes matacus. The sequence goes on from JAKSZT010053929.1 coordinate 44,942,155, forward strand.
TATTTCTTTCCAGGCTCAGCTGCTCTGGTCTCTTCGAAAGGTCACCTGTAAACTATCAGGCAAATGGCTCATCTCTCTTCCTGGGGCTGCAGGAAAAAAGACCTCTCCTCTTCTGTGTCTGTGGAGTTCTCTCTTCATGTATGTATCTTATTCTGTGTTCTCCTTCAGTGAGTGTCCATTTATATAGTCTACCAAGGGGGCAGGGACTTAACTATCAGTCACCCTTATGACTTGGTTGAATCAAAGTCCTAATCTTAACATAATTTAATCAAAGACATCTCAGCTGAATCTAATACAATCAAAGGGTATCACACCCAGAGGAACAGATTAGTTTACAAACACAGTCTCTTTTTGGGGTTCATAAATGATCTCAAACTGTCATACTCCACCCTCTGAACCCCAAAAAGAAATTACTATATTAAATAAAAAAAAAACCTTAAATCAGTAACAATGCTAAGTATAAAATCATATTATGATCAGTTTAAAGAAAGACAGTATTTCTTGGGGCAAAGTCCTGCCTGGTTGTAGACTTCTAAAACTTACAAAACAATTTATCTGCTTCCAATATACAAAGGGACAGAGAAAGGATAAGGATTTGCATTACCATAAGGAGAAATTGGGAAAGAGTCATGTGCCCCCTACAGTTCTGTAAACTTGCAGGGCATACTCCATTAGATTTCAAAGTCTGAAAGTCATTCTAAAGATGATGATTTCTTCTCATCCTTGGGGCCTTATGGGAGCTCACCCCTTCTGCAGGCTTGCCCAATGTCCATTTCTTACTTCCACCCTCTTCAAGCATCTGGGTGGTGACAAGGCTCCAGACCTCACCCTCCAAGAATGTTATAATAATAATAATAAATCTTCATATAGGTAATATGCTAACTTGATTTCCTCCATGGATTAGTATTTCTGAATAGTCACATAAGTTATAATACATGCTTCATTTCTTATATATTAATCAAATTAATTTATATAAAAAGGATGTGGGTAATGTTTTAGGTTACTCTTTAGTATTCATGAAAAAGGAACAATTAAGCCAAAACTTTGAAACTTTAAAAATATTTTTAATTTTTTTAAAAAGAAGCTTTAGAGTACATAAATGGGTGGCTCAGAGTTGAGTCCCTAAACTTTTGGTGGGTTATATAAGTGGACACACACTCAAGGAGAACACAGAATAAGATACATGAAGAAAGAGCTCCCCAGACACCTAAGAGGAGAGGACTTTGATTGTGCAGCTCTAGGAAGAGAGATGAGCCATATGCCTGATAGTTTACAGCTGACATTTTGAAGAGACCAGAGCAGCTGAGCCTGGAAAGAAATAAGCCCTCCAGCCTACAGCTGAGATCAGAAGAAGCTGGACCCATGGAGTCTTAAGAGAGAGAGGAAGGCTGGACCCTTACAGACATTGTCCACCATCTTGCTTTAACACATGGCAACAGACTTTGGTGAGAAAAGTAACCTTGAGTTGGACTCTTTAGCACCTTTTAACTGTATGCTTTTACCCCAAATAAATATCCTTTATAAAAGCCAACAGATTTCTGGTACCTTGCATCAGCACTCCTTTGGCTGACTAATTCAGAATTTGGTACCAGGAGAGTGGGGCCATGCTTTTGCAATTATCAAAATGCTGGCATGGTTTTATAAATAGGTAAGGGGTACTTTTTGGAGAAATTGTGAGATGCTTCATAGAAAAGGTATAAATTGCTTCAAATTGACTGTTGGTAGGAATATGGATGCTAAAGAGACTTTTGATAAGACCTTGGAAGGAAATGATGAAACTATTATTGGAAACTGGGGAAAAGGTGATCTATGTTTTAAAGCTGCAGAGAACTTAGCAAGATTGATTCCTGATATTATATGGATGGCAGAATTTGAAAATGGTGAGCCTGGACAGTTAGCTGAGATTTCCAAAGTAAACTTGGAGAATGCAGCTTGGATTCTCTTTCAGCTTATAGCAAAATGCTAGATGAGCAAGATAAGGTGAGAACTGAATTGTTGGGCACAAAAAAAACAGAAACTGATTCCAGAAATTCCAAGCCTCTGGAAATCAAGCCCCCAGATGATAGTGTCCCATTTGAGGAATTAACTAAACTTGGAAAGTTTAAGCCAGGATTGAAAATGCATTTAAGTAGGAAAGACTTGTGGAAAGTCTTACTGTCTGAAGACTTAGACCCCCTGTTTCCTGCATGCTAAACCAACAAGCTTTTTGAGAGAGCTGTATGAACAAATCCACTATTAGCCTGGACTAAAAGGGACATGGAGGGGAGAGATGAAAGGGAAAACAGCTTTAAGAAGAAAACCATGGAAAGTGAGGTCTGCAATTAAGACAGCTCTTTGGGCCAAAAGAGTCACCCCACTGATGTGTATAGAGAAAGTGAGTTTTCCCTGGCAGTTTAAGTAGGTAGATGTTTTCAGCCTGCTGTTCAGGGAATGTTTTGCTGCCCCAGGCTACAGAGAGGGTGGAGCACATCCCCCAATGGTTGTATGGAAGGTCAGGTCACAGAATAAGAGATTAGGGAGAATGTTGCCTCTACCTCACTGTATTAAGGGGGTTGAAATGCTACCCCAGAGAAGGTGATGATGATGATGATGATGATGATGGCGATTTAAGAGGCATGCACAAATTTCTGTAATTACCAAACTAAATGCATTTAAGTACTAAAATAAAATTCTCAAATCAAGGCCAATAAATAGATGTACCAAGAAGGTAAGCGAATGACAGAACTCAACAGCACAGCATCATATATATTATCCAACCCAAATTTTTTATATTAGAAGGAACAGGTTTTAAAAGTAATCCTTTCCATCACCATCTGAATTAGACAGGGTTCTCTAGGGAAACAGAATCAACAGGAGATATCTGTAAATAGTATGAGATTTTATAAAATTCTCTCACTTGATTGTGGGTATGCACAAGTCCAGATCCCACAGGCAAGTTGCAAACCACGGGCTCCGATGAATGTCCAGTGAAGGTCATTTATGAGTTCCTGGGAGATGTTGGCTGTCCAAAGACTCTGTGGAAATGGGAAGTCCTCTCTGAATGATGAAATCACTTCCCCTTTTAAGGCATTCAACTGATTGTATCAAACATCACTCATTGCTGACTGCAATCTCCCTGGTTGATCGTAGATGTAATCAGCCATCTTTGCAGTAAATTCACTGATGATTAAAGTCCATAAATGTCATTGTATTACAATTAGCCCAGTGCTTGCTTGACCAAACAACTGGGCACAATTATCTGGCTGAGTTGACACATTAGCCTAACCATCACAGTCCACCCCTTGTCAACTTGGCAACCATACACGTTATCTTAAATCACACTTAGTATCTAAGTGAAAACAATAACAGACATGTTTATATATATTTCTGCCTAAGAATACTCAATTATCCTGCATACAAACAGAAATGCATTAATTCCCTACAAAATAGGATGTAAGTCCTTGGGTAGCATTCACTCTTAAATGTGAGATCCTTAAATATTATGACATGAAACTAGTAAAACGTCTCATATGATAAGGGAAAGGATTACAGAAGAAAACAAAGATATTCATTTTACATATACATACAATCATACTAATAGTAAAACAAAGAAGAAAGATTCAAGACTATTACAGTCTTCTTTTCTGTAACTAGTCACATGGTTGAAGTTCATATTTATTACTACCTTCTTTCACTACTCATTCCATATTCCCCTTATACTCAGCAAGCACATAGCTAGCCATGTTTCTTTGCTTGGTGGGGTATCCCAAACTTTCATTCCTGCAGATTCTGGGCCTTTTTTAGTCCTGCTTGGATTGGGTAGTTGCAATTTTCCATTGACTTTAATCACAGGGCATGACAGTATTAAGAAACACCCTAAAGGATCTCTTGTATTCAAGGCAAACTCTTCTTTACTCCCATTATGTAGATGCAGTCCTATTTCCCCTTGATAATCAAGATCAATCAACCCAGCCAGTACAGTAACTCCCTTCCTTACCTGTTGATTCAGAGGTAAGAGGATCCTAACGTGACCAGGTGGCAATCTTAACTTCCAGTTTAATGGAATCATTGTTGTGTTCCCTGTTGGTAGCACTCCCCCTTTTGGAACTAAGACCTGTAGACCCGCAGAGCTTAAGGTTGCAGAGACAGGAAGCAAAAATTTTCCTAGTGGATCACTAGGGGTAATAGTGAGTGGTGCCACTCTCATTTCTATCCCTTGGTTCCTGGACCCATGAATCCTGTCTATGGGAGAAACAGCACCATGGAATGGTTGTTGATTTAGAGCATACACAGCCTCCTGGAGAACATTGCCCCAGCCTGCAAGGAATTGCCACCTAGTTGGCACCATAATTGAGTCTTCAAAAGGCCATTCCATTGTTCTATCAATCCAGCTGCTTCAGGATGATGGGGAACGTGGTAAGAACAGTGAATTCCATGGGCATGTGCCCATTGCCACACATCATTTGCTAAGAAATGGTTTCCTTGATCAGAAGGAATGCTTTGTGGAATGCCATGGGAGTGGATAAGACATTTCAGTAAGTCCATAGATGGTGGAGTAGAAGCATTGCATGCAGGGAACGCAAGCCCATATCTGGAGTATGTGTCTATTCCTGTTAAAACAATTTGCTGCCCCTTCCATGATGTAAGTGGACCAATGTAAGTAACCTGCCACCAGGTGGCAGACTGGTCATCTCAAGGAGTGGTTCTTGAGGAACAGACTCTTAAACATGGGATGGCTGATGTGGTTCTGGGAGTTTTGCAATTGACTCTCTGCCCTAATTGGACACAAGGGTACTAATGGCTCCCTTTCTGTATTAGTCAGCCAAAGGGGTGCTAATGTGAAACACCAAAAATGGGTTGGTCTTTATAAAGAGTATTTATTTGGGGTAGAAGTCCACAGATACCAGGCCATAAAGCGTTAAGTTTCTTCTCTCACCACAGTCCATTGCCACGTGTTAGAGCAAGACAGCTGCTAGCATTTGCCAGGGTTCAGGCTTCTTGTATTCCTCTCTTCCCAGGGCTGCGTTTCTCTCTGGGCTTAGCTCTGGTTTCCTCCACAAGGTCAGCTGTAGACAATCAGGCGAACGGCTCACTTCTCTTCTCCTGTGGCCTTCTTTCCAACATCAAAACTGCTTCTCAAAAACTTCTACTCAAAACTGCTTCAACTCTGTTCTTGCCATGCCTTTTATATTTGATTCCCCACCCACCAAAGGGTGGGGCTCAATGCCCTATTGACGTGGCCCAGTCAATGCCCTAATCATAACCTAATCATGCCCAGATTAACAGATCAGTTTACAAGCATGATCCAATTATATTTTTGGAATTCATAATTACATCAAATTGGCCAACAGCTACACTTTCCAATGATGAAGAGGCCACTAACAGTTTATGCATGAGTTGGCAATGGAGATCCACAAAATATTATCACTGGATTTCTCTACTTCCCCTCTTCTCTTTGAGACCTATTAACTAGACTAAAATCACAACAAGCCCCCAAAGGCAAAATTCAAAGTGTGACCTATGAGGACGTATGCTATACTCTAAAAGAACTGCATGAGTTTTCCAACATATATAGACAGAAATCAGGAGAATATGTGTGGGAATGGATAGAAAGGGTATGGGATAATGGTTGAAGGAATAAAGTTGGATCAGGCTGAATTTATTGATATGGGCCCACTAAGCAGAAATTCTGGATTCAAGGCTGTTGCTCGAGGAGTTAGAAAGCTCTCTAAATGGGTGGCTGACTAAAACATGGACCAAAAGATGGCCTAACATGTTTGAAGCTGAGATGCCCGATTTGTTCTGGTATACAGTAGATGAGGAGATTCAAAGGCTTAGAGAGATTAGAATGCTAGAATGGATTTACCATTTAAGACCTGCACCACCCCACTCTCAGTACCAAGCTATATTAGTCAAGGTTCTCTAGGGAAACAGAATCAGCAGGACATATTATAAATAGTATAAGATTTTATAACATTCTCTCAAATGACCGTGGGGATACACAAGTCCAGATTCCACAGGCAGGTTGCAAACCAGGGGCTCCAATGAAAGTCTATTGTAGGGCCTTTATGAATTCCTGGGGGATGTTGGCTATCCAAAGACAAGCTGGGAAATTTTCTCTGAATTTCTGAAATCACTTCCCCTTTTAAAGCATTCAACTGGTTGGATAAAACATCATTCATTGCTGACTGCAATCTCCCTGGTCAATAGTAGATGTAATCAGCCATCTATGCAGAAACTCACTGATGACTGAAGTCTATAAATGTCCTTGTATTACAATTAGCCCAGTGCTTGCTTAACCAAGCAACTGGGCACAATTACCTGATCAGGTTGCCACATTACCCTAACCATCACACCGTCCTTCAAAACCATGCTGCAAATATTTCCCTATGACTTACAATTAAGTCTACACATATTTATGAAGCTCAGTGATCCTTGTTTAAATGGATATATCCTAAATAATAAAAATATTAGTTTTGTTACTCCATAATAAATGTTTCTCTACTATGGCTGATGGTTTTAAAATATAGTAGGATTGCTATATGGCAGTCTTGCTTTTGATATGATTTGGTTATGAGATATAATTCTCCTTCTATTCCAAGGAAATCTATTTGAATATACTGTTCTCTGACATAGTTGAGCCTTGTTGAACTAATTTCCAGTACTGTAGAAATACTACCTAATGTTCAATCTTACAGAAAAACACCTACTTTTATAGTCTTTTCAGTTGTTCTTTTCTTAGTTACCTCACTTTAAATGTGATAGAATAAAATAGCATATATTAATTGTTATGGTAAATGTACTGTTCCAAAATTATAAATTATCAATATTTGGTTAAATTTCCATTTTTAAGGATGCAATTGAACCATAAAACTCAGACAGGTATAAAAATTAGGTAAATGTCTAAAACAAATTACCACACATTAGAAACATTCCAAAGACTATGTCATCTTTCATGAATCTGTAGCACAAGTTTCAAATAGGAAAAAAGGGAGCACATTAATGTAAAGCTGGCTAAAAATATGGGCAAACACATCACAAAAAAGACTGCAGATAACGATATAATTTAAAAAGTAATTGATGCATAGTTTGATGTCATTTCAAACCTCTACCTAGAAATGTAAAAGATGCCATATATTTTTTCCACTGGATAGTTGAAGAAAGGATCTAGAGAAGATTAAATGAATACTTGTGGGCTGGTAAAAAGATGTACTGTTAAATTTTGCATAAAGAAAAAGGAAGTTAAACTAATAGCTCTTAATCCCTCTCACAATGTTTTTTAATGGAAGAAATAAATCCAATGTGAATGGAGCAACTCACTATGGATGATGGATTGCTGTGCAATGTATTTTTTGTTTGGGATTGTTTGTTTGCTTACTTACCTTGAATAGAGAAGGTGGAATACCTGAGAACAAGCTTACCTATGAATCTTTTCCCACTACTCATGCTCTCAAGTTACTGATACATGATAAAATTAGACTATTCAGCCACCATCCAGAGGTTTTGATCACACAATTCCAAGAATTAGGTTTTCTTCCAAGCCTACAATTCTTGAAATCTAAGAGAAACAGTCACTCTGTCTAAAGGACCAGGAAATTGCACTAACTTGTTTCTGAAGCTTATTGTTATTAGGTAATGAAAAATCAGTCCTGCTGCCACAATTGACTCTGCTAGAACAAAAAGATGTTCTCACCTAAAGAGCTGTAACTATATAATGGTTGGTTTATTTTTCTCCAAACAAGAATTTACAACACATTTGTTTTCTATATGTATCTCTACCTCACAGATACAGCTGATATTGATTTGTTTGGAGAAAATATTTTAATTATTATTGCACAGGACATAATCGCTTTCCAATATGATAATATGTCATCATGTTCTTTTATTCCAGTTACTCTGCTTCTCAGAGTTTCCCATTATTATCCTTTTTGTTTTAGAAACTATGCATTGGTAACATTCAAAAGTCTATTTAGAGCCCCATCATTCATAGCATTGAATAATAAAAGGTTTATAATATTCTCCTATGAAGGGCCATTTTTGAGCATAAATTAATTAAAAATATTAGCTTAATTCTCTCTTTACTGAAGAGATGTCAAATCATTTGTAAATGAAGGGCCACTTATGTAAACTAAATAATCACAAAGTCTACAGGCAGTTGAAGGTGCATCAGAATGATGACATGAAAATGAAGAGCTAAAAGCAGTTATATATAACAGTTTGAAACTACTGGGAGATTTCATTTCTGTTAGTTTAAGAAACAAGTTCAGTAATAATGTTTTTTTGTTGTTGTCGTTTTTTTGGATTTTTTTTTTATTGTGGGTAAAAATCAAATTTTTCACAATACATACCAATATTTGTAAAATGATATATAAATACATATGCATACATGTGCATTGGCTTACATAAATGTGTATATATATATATATTTTTTAAAGGTGCTTAGATTACCTAAATATTACACAGAAATTACAGGGATTCCCATGTTCCCCACCTCCCACACCTCCCACAACATCCAACACAAACATCCTTCATCAGTGTGGCACATCACCTGCAATGGATATACACATCCTGGGGCCTTGCCACCAGCCATAGACCACAGTTCACATTGTAGACCACACTCTCTCCCACACAGTTCTGCACAGTATATGCTGATGTAAAATGGTCTACATCTGTCGCTGCAACGCCACTCAGGACAACCCCCAAGTCCTGAAAACCCCCTGTTTTTCAACTGCCCTTCCCCTCCCTGCCCCGAAAGCATCCAGTGGCCACCAACTCCACCTCACTGTTATAATTTCTTCCATTGCTTGAATCACAATATGTCTACAACAGAATACCATTAAGTCCACTCTAGTCCATAGCTCTTCCCCCAATCCTGAGGGGACTGGGATGGTGACGTCCACTCCACCTCCAAGTGATAGAGGGCTTATATTCCATGGATATGGTGGATGGGATTATCCTGCCTGCAGCTGCAGGCCCTCTCCATTCCCTGGAATGGTCGTTGCCCATCATCATCTCCTCGCCAGGTGACTTGGATGAGTCTATTGACCTGTAGGGTAGGAGTTGCAGCTAGAATGCATCACTAAGATATAGAATGACATTTCATGTATCCCTTAAAAAAGGAAAAAAAAGCAGGTTTACCTCATAGAAGAGTAGCCATGGGACCACAGGGGCAATTGGAGAGGGCAGCTTGAGAGGAGGGCCTGGTTGGCCTAGGGAAAGGGAACCTGTAGGAGATAGAGCACACAGACAGCTCTGAGGGAGTAGGAAGCTAGGGAAGTCACTTGGCTGGAAGAGCTAGCCAGCTCCAAGAATGAGGAAAGCCTCCCCCCTGGCAACCAGGGGTACAACCAGTTACTCAGCAGTCTTTTGAGGTGGGGGAAACTATGGGGAAAACAGTTGTGGTGGACCAGCTCTCAGCCAACTCATATGGAGAGAGGTGTAGGGAGGAGGGGAAATAGGATGGGCAGACTAGACCAAAAAAAAAAAAAAAAAAAGACACCATCTGACTCTGAAGCTGTTCCAGGAAGAAGGGAGAAAAGAGCTGATCAGGCAGGCTGTCACACCCACCTGCCCTGGGAGAGAGAGGAACTGGGTCAGGGTGGGAGTGCCCTGACAGGAGCCTAACAACCATGGAGAAAGCCTAACAGGCCTGAGGAAAAAGAGGGCAGGCTGAGACAGACAGCAACCTTTCAGAAGGCTTCAGAAGCCTTATCTAACTGGTGGAGTGGGTGTATCTCAGTGGTTGAATACCTGTTTCTCATATATGTGGTCTGGGATTCAATCCTGGTACCTCTTTAAAAAAAAATCTAACTGGCGGAAGGGATGGGGAGCCAGGGAGAGGCATCCCAGGAGCTGCAGGGTGCAGGAGAGGAAGGACAAGCAGCCTCAGGACAGAGAACTTAGACTGAGATTTTTTTTAGGTGTTTTGATTTATTACTTTATATTTATTTTATATTTTTTTTCTTTTTTTTTTTTTCATTCCTTATTCTTTTCTCTATACCTGGGTACCTAATGTGGGAAGAATGGGCTGTAGGGCATAGATTGGTGAGCACTGGCAACCTGGGATGGTTGCTAGTGGCCTCAAAGGAAGCCTGTTTATTTTCTGTTTTTTTTTTCCCCTATCTTTTTTTGTTGTTCTTTTTCTCCTTAGTTTCTTTAATAACTTTCTTTCTTTCTTCTTCCCCTCTTCCATTGCTTTTCTTTCATTCCACATTCTCTTGTTTGGTCTTTATTTTCTTTCTTCTCTCCTCATCTTTCATTTCTTTTTAATTTAAATTTAATTTAATTTAATTTTTCCTGTTTCTTTCTTTCTTTTTATAATCTATATTTTTTATTCTTATTCCTTTTTATTTTTCATGATTTTTTCAATCTTATTACTTATTTTTTCTCCCTGATTCTTTTATAGTTCCTTTTCCAACTTTTAAATTTTTTCCTCCTTTCTTTCCTTTTTTATGGCCTCAATATTTTTTCAGGGGAACATGGACAACTACAAGGAAAAAGAATAAATGGAACCAAGTGTCAAAGAGGATTCTTAACAAAAATAACAAAAGAAAACCCTAGGTTAGAAAGAGGAGGCAACCACCTGAATAGGCCCATCAAGATAAACAGATGCTTACACACCAGCAAAAAAATTATAAATCATAATAAGAAACAGGAAGCCATGGTCCAGTCTAATGAACAAAGTAAAAAAACAGGAGGAGATGCAGAATGTGAAACAACTGATCAAGGATGTCCAAACAAATATCATAAATCAACATAATGAAGTGAAGGAAGAGATAAAGGACATTAAGAAGACAATGGGGAAACATACAGAAGAAATTGTAAACATACATAAAAAGGTAATCATTTTTTTTTACTTTATTTTGTACATTTAATAATTGAAAACTGAATCATTTAAAAAATCTGTGAATCTATGCATGATTTACCAAATTCCTGCACTAATGGTGTGTTCTTTGCTGGCTCATATTGTAAGCCTTTTCTATAAATTAAGGTCTTTGCATTAAAAAAAAAAAGGGTAACAGATCTGATTGTGATAAAAGACACAAAGCAAGAAATTAAAAATACATTGAAAGCACATAGAAGCTGAAGAAAGAATTAGCGATGTCAAATATAGAATATCTGAAATTGCACAGATAGTAAAAAAGATAGATAAAAAGATAGAAAAATTTCAGCAGGGACACAGGGAATTGAATGACAAGATGATATGCACACACATATGCATTATAGACATCCCAAAAGGTGAAGAGGAAAGAAAGTGGTCAGAAAAAGTGTTGGAGGAAATAATGACTGAAAATTTCCCAACTCTTTTGAGGGACATGGATATACATGTTCAGGAAGTGAACTCGAAACAGTATAAATTTTAACAGGCCTACTCCAAGACAAATACTTATCAAGTTGTCAAATGTGCAAGAAAAAGTGAGAATACTTAAACCAGCAAGAAAAAAGAGTTCTATTACATATAAGGCGAATTCAATAAGATTATGTACTGATTTCTCATCTGAAACCATGGAGGTGAGAAGGTATGAAATGGTTAAGATGTAACTGCCAGCCAAGAATTCTGTATCCAGCAAAGCTAGCATTTGAAAATGAGGGAGAGTTAAAACTATTCACAGAGAAACAGAAACTAAGAGAGTCTGTTAACAAGAACCCTGCCCTTCAAGAAATACTAAGGGTGTATTGCAGGTTGAACGGAAAAAATAAGAGAGAGAGGGTTGGGAGAGAATGTAGAAAGGAAGATTATTAGTAAGAATAACTAGAAGGATAAAAAGAGAAATAAAAACAAAATATGACATATATAAGCCTAAAGGAAAAATGGCTAATGTAAGTACTGCCTTAAGAGTAATAACATTGATTGTTAATGGATTAAATTCTCTAATCAAAAGACACAGATTGGCAGAATGGATAAGGAAATATGACCTATCTATATGCTGTCTACAAGAAACTCACCTTAGACCCAGGGACACAAGAAAGTTGCAAGCGAAAGGTGGGAAAAAATTTTACATGCAAATAATTACCAACAAAATGAGGGAGTAGATATACTAATATCAGACAAAATAGACTTTAAATACAAAACTATTGTAAGAGACAGAAAAGGACACTCTATATTAATTAAAGGGATAATCTATCAAGAATAAAGAAAAATCATAAATAGTTATGCATCTAACCAGGGTGCCCCAAAATACATGAGGCAAACAATGGAAAAACTAAGGAGAGAGGAGGACAACCAGGAAGATGGTGGCAGAATAAGGAGCTCTTAGAGTCAGCTTATGCTACTGGGCAGCTATAATCACCCAAAGCTATTGAAAGCACCTGTTTGGGGGCTCCTGGAGACCAGAAGAGCATCCTTGCAACATCCTTGAAAGAATGGAAGGAGGAGAAAGCTCATCTGCAGAGAAGGTTCATATGTAGAGCACTCCACGCCATGGAGGCCAGTGCCCACCCTCCACTGGCAGCACAAGCCACCTCAGGAGCAATTGTGAGGCTGGAATTGGATGTGCCATTACCCAAAAACAGGGGAGGAAGAGACGGTTGGGCACCAACTTCAGGTACTGATTAGTAAATTCGGTTGGTGAAAGAATAACCCTAAGAAGAATTTACGTTTGAACCTATCCAAGTCAGAAAAAGTCTGGTAGCCACCATTTTGACTCCATCCCCAGCATGAGGGGAAGCTGGGCTGACTGAAAATCAAAGTCATGGTAGAGACAAGTTTCTTTCACCCAGATTGGCCTGCAGCCCTAGCCTAGGCTTCAGCCCCACCTCTAGCAGGGGGGAAGCACCAGCCTCTCCAGGTAACTGCAGGTATATTTGACTGGCACAAACCAAATAGTAGGAAGCCTACTGGGGCAACTGCAGTCATTTTGAGACTGCATGGCATATATTGCTGCCCAAACCTGAAGCTTCATCCCAGCCCCAGGCCGGGGAGAATGGGGCATGAAGCCTTATCAGCATTTCTGGTCAATTACCGTCTAGGCCTGCTCAACTTGGATTATTACACATGGCTGTAGTTCTGAACCTATACCTTGCAAAGGAAAAACTTGGGAGAAGCTTCTTCAGTCTCTGGGGCTATGAGGGCAGCTTAAGCCTCCATAGCTTACAGCATCAACTACATCCTTGGCTCTTACTATACAACCAGCAAAGGAGAAAGGGCAAGAAAGTTCTAAACTAAAGAGAGAAACTGCACCCAGAATAAATACTCTAGTAAGCCAGTTGCCAAGACACCAACAAAAAATTACAATCCACACCAAGAAACAGGATATGGCCCAGAAAAAGGAACAAGATAAGCCTCCAGATGACATAAAGGAGTTAAGACAAGTAGTCATACAAATCTCCTTAATAAATTCAATGAGATGGCTGAAGAGATTAAGAAGACATTGGATGAGCCCAAAGAAGAATTTAAAAGCATACATAGAAAAAAAAATAGCAGATCTTATGGGAATGAAAGGTGCAATAAATGAAATTAAAAATACACTGGAATCATATAATAGCAGATTTGAGGAGGCAGAAGAAAGGATTGGTAAGTTGGAAGAAATGGCATCTGAAAGCAAATATACAAAAGAACAGAAGAAGAAAAGAATGGGGGAAATTGAACAAGCTCTCAGGGAACTAAACAACAGCAAGAGATGTGCAAATATACATGTAATGGGTGTCCCAGAAGGAGAGAAGGGAAAAGGGACAGGAGGAATATTTGAAGAATTAGAAAATTTCCCAACCCTATTGAAGGACATAGACATCCATGTCCAAGAAGCAAAACGTATTTCCATCTGAATGAATCCAAATAGACCAACTCTCTGCCAAAGACAGAGAGAATTCTGAGAGCAGTAAGAGAAAGGCAATGCATAACATATAAGGCATACCCAATATGATTGGGTGCTGATTTCTCATCAGAGACCATGGAGGCAAGAAGGCAGTGGTATGATATATTTAAGACACTTCAAGGGGAAAACTTCCAGCCAAGATCTTATATCAGGCAAGATTGTCTTTCAAAAATGAGGGCGAGTTTAGAGTATTCACAGATAAACAGAAATTGAGTTTGTATCCAAGAGATCAGCTTTGCAGGAAATATTAGGGGGTGTGTTGCAGCCTGAAGGGAAAAGATAGGAGAGAGAGGCCTGGAGGAGAGCCTAGAAATGAAGATTATATCAATAAAAGTAACTAAAAGTGTCAAAGGAGTGGTGAAAATAAAATATGACAGATAAAACCCAAATATTCAGGAATAACTTAACCAAAAATGTAAAGCACTTGTATTCAGAAAATTACAATTAATTGTTAAAAGAAACTTTAAAGAGACATAAATAATTGGAAGACCATTCCATGCTCACAGATTGGAAGACTACATATCATTAAGATGTCAATTCTACTCAAATTGATATACTGATTCAATGTAATCCCAATAAAAATTCCACCAGCATGTTTAAAATTAATGGAAAACACGATTATCGAATTTATTTGGAAGGGTAAGGGGTACTGAATAGCCAGAAATATCCAAAAAGGAAAAGCGAAATTGGGGGACTCTCATTTCCAGACTTTAAATCATACTACCTAGCTACATTTGTAAAAACAGCATGCTACTGGCATAAAGACAGTTGTATAGACCAAGGGAACCAAACTGATGTTTCAGAAACAGACCCTCATATATATGGTCAAGTGATTTTTGACTAGCCTGTCAAACCCACCCAGCTTGGGCAAAACAGTCCTTTCAACAAATGGTGCTGAGAGAACTGGATATCCATAGCCAAAAGAAGGAAAGAGGACCCCTATCTTACACTTTACACAAAAATTAACTGAAGTGGACCAAAAACCTAAATATAAAATCAAGAACCATAAGGCTTCTAGAAGAAAATGTAGAAAAATATCTTTGAGACCTGGTGGTATGTAGTGGATTCTTAAAGGAGATAAGAGGAAGACTGAGATGGACTACTGATATTTAATGTATGTTGAAGTTTTAATTAACTTTACTGTAAAAGTGTAGAAATGTACAGAGTTGATGGTAACATATTATAGTGAGTAACAGCTAGTTTCTAAATGGGAATATGTCCGAAAATGGTAGTCTAGAGATGTAAATGCCAATTGACAGAAAGCTGGAGAATAATCTAGGGACTGAATAGCACAGTAAACCCAGAGGTGGATGAGAATTGTGGTTGATGATACAGATGCAAGAATGTCCTTCGTGAGCTAGAGTAGATGTATATCAGTATTGCAGGGTGGTGGGAATGTGAAGAAGCATGGGAAAAATACAACTGGAGTGACCTATGGACTGTGGTTAACAGCAATAATGTAATATTTATGCACCCATGCCAAAGATGTACTGTGTTGATAATGGGGGAGTATGGAAAAAGTGTGCCAGATTTACACTATGGACCTGGTAATAATCTGATATTATTTCATAATTTGTAACAAATGTTCCACCAAGGGGTGGTATGTTGATAGAGGGATGTTGTTTGGGAATTCTGCACATGTGCATGATTGTTTTGTAAATTTATAACTTCTGTCATAAAAATATATTTAAAAACTAATAATAGGGTGAGGTTGGGGGGGAATACATCAAATGTAAGATAAGGACTGTAGTTAAGAGTAAGATTTTGACAATATTCTTTCATAATTTGAAACAAATGTCTCACAACAATGCAAGATGTTGTTGGTGGGTTGATGTAATGGACCCCTCTATGATGTTATGCATGTTTGCTTTGAAAGTTCACATCATTTACTATACACTTATTGTTTATGTATGTTCATGTATAAATGATATAAAAATAACAATTATAATAATAGGGTGGGTTGGGGGAAAATACTGTGGTTAGTAGTAATGGTTTGAGGATGCTCTTTAATCATTAGTTTAAAATGTTTCACAACAATGCAAGGTATTGGTGGTAGGGTGAGGTATGAGAGCCCTGTATGATGTTATATATTTTTGTTTTGTAAGTTCACACCTATTACTATACACTTATTGTTTATGTATGTTTATGTATGAGTGATAGACTTCAATAATTTTTTTTTTAAATGGGAAAAAAATTAAGGGGAGAAAGAGATGTCTCAACAATTACAGTCTGGGATTTTAATACACCATTATCACCATTAAAGAGAACATCTAGCAGATGGTTAATAAACAGACAGAGACTTTGAATAATACATCACACCCAAGTAAGACAGCTTATACATTCTTCTCACGTACACATGGATCATTTTCTAAGATAGACCAAATGCTATGTCACAGAACAATTCTCAAAAATTTTAGAAATTTAGAAATTATACAAAGTAATTTCTCTGACCACAACAGAATGAAGCTGGAAATTAATTAAGGGACAGAGAACCAAAATAGGCACAAGGATATGGAAGTTAAACAACGTATTCTTAGAAAATCAATGATTCAAGGAGGAAATTGCAAAAGAAATCAGTAACTACCTTGAAACAAATGAAAATGAGAACAAAACATATCAAAACCTATAGGATACAGCAAAAGCAATGCTGAGAGGGAAATTTATAGACAAAATGCCTATATTAAAAAAGAAGAAGAGCTAAAAATAAAGACTTACATGCAAAACTTAGATGAAATGGAAGAATTTCTGGAAACCCACATGCAATCTACATTGATGAAAGAAGAAATTGATAAAGTCAACAGACCAAACACCAAATGAATTAGTCATCAAAAACCTCCCAACTATAAAAAGTCCAGGACCAGATGGTTTCATGGGCGAATTCTACCAAACATTCCAGAAATAACTAACATCAGTCCTACTTAAACTCTTCCAAAAAAACAGAAGTAGAAGAAACAATGTCTAACTCATTCTATGATGCCAATATTATCCTAATACCAAAGCCAAATAAAGATCTCACAAGAAAAAGAAAACTACAAAACAATATCTCTAATGAACCTAGATGCTAAAATCCCCAACAAAATACTTTCTAATCATATTCAACAACACATCAAATGAATTATACACCATGATCAAGTGACTTTTATCCCTGGTATCCAAGGATGGTTCAACATAAGAGAAACAACCAATGTAATACAACACATTAACAGATCAAAAGGAAAAAAAAAAACAAAACATGATAATATCTATTGATGCAGAAAAAGCATTTGATAAAATACATCATCCATTCTTGATAAAAACACTTCAAAAGATAAGAATAGAAGGGAAACATTTTTAACATGAAAAAAGGGTACATATGAAAAACCCACAGCTAACATCATACTAAATACTTTCCCTCTAAGATATGGAACATGACAAGGATGTCCAATGTCACCACTTCTATTTAGTATTGTGTTAGTTACCAGTTCACCCAGCACCATTTGTTGAACCAGCACTTAGGCAAGAAAACTAAATAGAGGCATCCAAAATGGAAAGGAAGAAGTAAAAATTTTACTATTTGCAGATGACATGATCCTACAAGTACAAAGTCCCCAAAAAATCTACAACAAAACTTCTAGAGTTTATAAATGAGTTCAGTAAAGTGGCAAGATATCAACACTCAGAAAAAAAAAAATCAATAGCAGTTCTGTATAATAATATGAGCAACCTGAGGAGAAAAATCAAGAAAAAAATTCCACTTACAATAACCACTAAAATAATCAAATATCTATGAATAAACTTAAACTAAAGATGTAAAAGACTTGTATACAGGAAACATAGTTTTTAAAGGAAATCAGAGAAGACCTAAATAAATGGAAGACTATTCCATGTTCATACATAAGAAGATTTAACATCATTAAGATGTCTGTCCTTCCCAGATTGATTTACAGTTTTAAGGCAATCACGATAAAAATTACAACAGAATATTTTACTGAACTGGTAAAGCTAATTATGAAATCTATTTGAAGGGCTGGGGCCCAAGTAGTCTAAAAATTTTTGAAAAAGAAAAACAAAATTGGAACAATCACACTACCTGACTTTAAAACACACTACAAAGCTACAGTGGTCAAAACTGAATGGTATTGCCACAAGGATAGACATACAGACCAATGCAACCAAATTGAGAGCTCTGATTTATATCCTCACTGAAACAGTCAAGTGATTTTCAACAAGGCTGCCAAGCCCACTTACCTGGACAGAATGGTTCTATATAAGGTTCTGGGTGAACTGGATATCTTTACCCTAAAGAATGAGTGGGGATCACCATCTCATGTCCTATACAAAAAATAACATAAAATGGGGCAAATTTCTAAATATAAGAGTGAATACCATAAAGATCCTAACAGATAGTATAGGGAAGCATCTATGAGATCTTGTAGTAGTATCTCAAAGAATGAGCAATGAAAGAAAAAAATAGATAAATGGCAACTCTTAAAATTAAAAGATTTTGCACTTCAAAGGAATTTATTAAGAAAGTGAAAATGCAGCCTAATCAATGGGAGAAAATATTTGGGAACCACTTATCTGATAAGGATCTCTATACAGCATATATAGAGAAATTCTAGGTCTCGAAAATAAAAAGGCAAACAACCCATTTAAAAAATAGGCAATAGATTAGAATAGACACTTTTCCAAAGAGGTAATACAAATAGATTAAAAAAAAAAAAAAAAAAAAAAAGCACATGAAACGATGCTCAACATCACTAGCTATTAGGGAAATGCAAATCAAAACTCTAATGAAATATCATCTTACACTTATTACACTGGTGGCTATTGAAAAGGAAAACAGATAACTACAAGTGTTGGAGAGGATGTGGAGGAAAGGGAGACCTCATCCACTGCTGGTGGGAATATAACATGGTGTAGCCATTGTGGAGAATGGATTGGCAGTCCCTCAGGAAGCGAAGTATAGAATTGCCATTTGATCCAGAAATCCCTCTCCTGGATATATATATATATATATATACAGAAGAATTGAGAACAGGGATTTAAACAGATATATGCACAACAGTGTTCAGAATGGCATTATTCACAATTGTCGAAAGTTGGAAGTAACACAAATGTCCATCAACAGATGAATGGACAAGCAAAATAAGGTATATATATACAATGGAATATTACACATCTGTAACAAGGAATGAAGTACTGAAACACAGGACAATATGTATGAACCTTGAAGAATTTATATTAATTGAAGTAAGCCAATCACTGATGGACAAATTTTGCATGACCTCACTCATATGATTTAAGCATATTGAGCAGACTCACAGAGGTAGAGTCTGGAATATAGGTTATCAGGAGTCAGAAAGAGAGTAGTGTGGTGACCTGATTCTCAGTATGGGCAGATCCTATGATAAGATGAAAAGGGTGGTTTGGCGCTGGATGGGGGTGATGGCGGTGCAGGGATGTGAGTGGGGTCAACGGTGCTGGAATGTGAGGGTGAGCAGGGTTGGGGTTGGTTCAGACAATCCATGGAAATAGGGGGAAGGCTGGAAGAAGGAACATATGAATTCTGGGGATTTGTAGATCTGTGGTTGAAACTACATTGGTAAGAATGGAACAATGCATAAAAAATTTTGGCTTTGTTTTGGGGGAGGATTTGGAGTACTGAAAATTACAACTATGGCTGGGGCATACCACTGGTGCAGGTTATCGGTTGTGGGGGGATTTGTGGGAAAGAATGCGTCTGGGGCACGGCTCTATGGAATATGACCATGTGGTCATGGGGTGTGGAGACCCAAACAATAGCCAACAAAATATAAAATTCCCATCCTGAGCAGTCCTGTTACATTCTCTAATAGAATGGAAAGATTCTCTAAAGTACATAGGCAGTGCCAAGTGAAAAAGATAGACCAATATGCCAGGCCCTTGATATTAATGTTTTACCTATGAACCTTTTTCTTGTAAAATTTAAACTTAGCCTAGTAATATCTATTGCCTATGAGTTACCTCCTGAAAACCTCTTTGTTATTAAAATGTGGCCTTTCTCTAAGCCAAATTCAGCAGATATGCTAGCTACTTCCCTTTTCCCATGATGTGGGACATGACTCCTGAGAATGGACCTCTGTGGCACTGAGTGTTAACTAGCAAAGCATTTGGAAAAAGACCTTGACCAAAAGGGGAGAACATTAAATAAAAATGAGTTTTTATGGCTGAGATTTCAAAATGAATCATGAGGTCCTTCCAGAAGTTATGCTCAGGCATATCTTAGGAGGATTTCACTGACTGCCACAGTAAACAATGCCTCAAGCAGAGATGCTCCTGAGGGCTCTAAAGACATCTGGACACTATTGGCAGAACAAACAACCTCAGGAAATTGGCACCCCATCAGTGGGCCTTACCCTGGAGTATGTGACAACCTTTATCCCCAGTGCAACAGAGTTAGATTCATTTATAATTTTCCTACACATGGTTCTTATGCCCCTTTTATTTGAGCCTATAATTAGCACTATACCCATTAAATATATGTCCAAGAGACTTAAATTTTCTGGCTGTTCATATGCAACTTGAGCCCTGAATCACATCAGAGTTGCAGCCAACACCTAATCTCCAGTTCATTGGACTTACCCAGGGCAACTAACAAAAGGATGATGATAGACAATGTCTATTCCAAAATACAGAAAGTATCTGGAACTGCAAACAAGAAAGCTCCATCCATCTGCCCCATGGGATATAAGCCACCTCCCAGTTGGAAGTAGAGTGGGCATAACCAGCCCAAGGTCCTCAAGATTGAGGAATGAACACATATAAGAAGGAGAAAGCAACTATGGACCAAAGTAGACTTATTTTTCTAGTAATGGAAGAACTTGTAACATTGATTTAAAGACAGCGGTCACCAGAGTTTTTGAGGGGAGTGATAAGGAAGAATAAGTGTAACATGGAGCACTTTGGGGACATTGGAATTGTTCTGCATGATATAGCAATGACAGATAAAGGCCATTATACATTTTGTCAAACCCTATAAATTTTTCAGTACAAAGTCTAAAGCATAATGTAAAGTATAGCCCATGGTTTGCAACAATGCTTAAATATTTATTCTTCAATTGTAACAAATGCACCACACTAATGAAAGATATTGTTAATTGGGTAAATTGTGAGGTGCAAGGAGGTGAAGTATATGGGATTCCCCTATATTTTTTATGTAACTTTTATGAAATCTAAAATTTCTTTAAAAATAAAAAAAAATGGATCATAGACTAGAATGTAAAACATCAAGTATATGCCTTCTTTAAGGAAAATAAGAGAAAATCACTGTGATCTTGGGTTAAGCAAATATTTCTCAGATATGATGCAGAAAATACAATCAGTTAAAGTATTCATCAATTGGACTTCATCACAATAAAACTTCCATTCTTCCAAAGACAATATTAAGAAATTAAAGTATAAGCCAAAGAGAGAATATATTTTAATTCATGCATCTGAGAAAAAAACGTATACCTAGAATGTAATAGACTCTCAAAACTCAATAATAGGGGAGCAGACAAGCAGCTGAGCACCAATGTCCCACATGGGAAGTCCCAGGTTTGGTTCCCAGGGCATATTAAAGAATAAAAACATTTTAGAGCATTGCCACTAAGCATAGATAATGAAAGTACCACACTAATGAAAGATGTTGTTAGTGTGGAAAAAGGGGGAGGTGTAGGAAGTAGGGCATATGGGAATCCCCTATGTTATTACGTAACATTTATGTAATCTAAATACCTTTTTAAAATATAAAAAATAAAAAATATATTTAAAAAAAAGAATAAAAACAGACAATGAGCAATGAGAGCAAACAACAAGAAGACGATGAGCACAAACAACAAGCAAAAAGAATGAGCAAGCAGATGATGGAGCCATTTGGGGGGAGTCTAAAAAAAACTCAATACTAGAGGATTACAGGAAGTCAACATTGGATTAATCAGACAAGACTCAATTCTTTCCCTAAAACAATAAAGAAAGATCCAAAGGCTGCCTGAGGGACCTACTTTGGGAGTCAGCAGACCAGGACAATGCTTCACAACTTCCAGGAGTGTGAGGGACAGAGAGATGAAAAACCTAAAACAACAAACTGTGAGTTACTAAACCTCCCAGCTGCCAGGAGCCCTCCCCCACCTCCAAGATATTAAGCTAGAGTAAAACCCTGAGCTCATTGCAGCTGACTGGGAGGGGGGAGGAGCGGGCAGACATCATCTCTCTCAGCTATTCCAAGGGAAAAGAGACGGTTTTCTTCAGTATATTTGGCCAGCAGAGCCCACTTTGAATCTTGGCTCATGCCAGAAAAAGCAAAGGAAAACAAAGAGAAACAACTCTGTGGAAAGGTGTACCAATGAGCACCATCTGCTGGACTGTCTGGAAATTGCAGGGCCAAAAACTACACTTGGGTCTCTCTGTTCTCTAACTTCTGGGAGAAAATTTGCATGTCATTTGTGAGTTCCTGGCATGATTTGAAAACTTCAGCTGGGCAATTTTATAAACTTTGAATAAGTTGAGCCAAATATTAAAGAAGAGCTATAAAAAATAGTAACAATAGGCAAGAGAGAGAAATTGGTCATCAGTGTAAATTCAACAACATATTCAGATACCTAGACATCAACCAAAAATTACAAGCCATAGTAGGAAACAGGAAGAGATGGCCCAGGCAAAGGAACAAACCAAATATCCTGAAGAGATACAGAATTTAAAACAATTAATCAATGATAATCACACAACTCTCCTAAATATATTTAAAGAATTGAAAGAAAGTATGAGTAAAGAGATACAGGATATTAAGAAGACATTGGCTGAACACAAAGAACAATTTGAAAATCTTCAAAGAAAAGTAACAGACATTATGGGAATGAAAGACACAATGATTGAGAATAAAAGTACATTAGAGGCACATAAGAGCAGATTTTAATTGCTCAAAAATAGAATTAGTGATTTTGAAGACAGAACATCTGAACTGGAAAAGACAGGGGAACAGAAAGAAAAGAGAATGGAAAATAATGGAACAGAATCCCAGGGAACTGAATGAAAGGTAAAAATGCAAAAACATACAAATTATCAATGTCCCAGGAAGAGAAGAAAATGGAAAAGGAGCAGAAAGAATATCTGAGGAAATAATGAATGAAAACCCTCCTACCCTTATGAAAGACATAAATACAAGAGAACAACACACCCCAAACAGAACGAATCTGAATAGACTTACCCCAAGACACGTATTATTCAGATTAAAAAATAACAGAGATAAAAAGAAGATTCTGAAAGCAGCAAGAGAAAAGGGAAGCATCACGTACAAGGGAAACTCAATAAGATTAAGTGCCATCCTCATTAGAAACCATGGATTAGAGAAGAAAGGGCTATGATGTATTTAAGGTACTAAAAGAGAAAAACTGCCATCCAAGGGTTCTGTATGTGGCAAATCTGTCCTTCAAAAATGAAGGGTAGTTCAAAGTCTTCACAAAGAAACAAATACTGATACCAAGACCAGAATTACAAGAGAAAAAGGGAGTGCTGTAGCCTGAAAGGAAAAATCAAGGGCAGGAGACTTGGAGAAGAGTATAGAAATAAAGATTGTTAGAAAGGGTAAATTAAAGGGTAAAAAGATAGACAATGGTATGATATGACAACAAAAAGCCAAAGGTCAAAATAAACGAAGTAAGTAATGCCTTTACAGTAATAACATTGAATGTTAATGGATTGAACTCTCCAATCAAAAGACATAGACTGATAGAATAAGTAGGATAAAAAAAAATATGAGCCATCTATATGCTGTCTACAAAAGACCATCCCTCAGATGTAAGGACACAACCAGGTTAAAAGTGAGAGGTTGGAAGAAGATATTCCACACAAATAGTAACCAAAAAAAAAAAAAAAAAAGCTGGAGTAGTGATACTAACATCATACACAATAGATTTCAAAAGCAACACTGTTATAAGGAAAGAATAAGGTCATTACATATTAATAAAAGGGGCAATTAAGCAAGAAGAAATAACCATACTAAATATTTATGCACCTAACATCAGTGCCCAAAGATCCATGGGACACCCAATGGCAAATCTGAAGGTAGAAATAGATGTCTCTACAATAATAGTGGAAGACTTCAATACATAATTCTCAGTATTGGATAGAACATCTGGCCAGAGGATTAATAAAGAAACAGAGAACTTGAATAATATGATAATGAACTAGAGCTAACAGACATCTATAGAGCATTGCACCCCCTAATAGAAGAATAAACATTCTTTACAAGTGCTCATGGATAATTCTCCAAGAAAAACTATATGTTGGGTCACAAGACGAGACACAATAGATTTAAAAAGATTGAAATTCTACAAAACACTTTCCCTGATCATAACGGAATTTAGTTAGAAGTCAATAATGGACAGAAAATGGAAAATTCATAAATATATGGAGACTCTTAAATAATCACTCTTAAATAATCAATGGGTCAAACAAGAAATGGCAGGAGAATTCAGCAAATTTCTTGGGATGAATAAAAATGAAAACACAACATATCAAAACATATAGGATGCCACAAAGGCAGTGCTGAGAGGGAAAATTTTAGTCCTCAATGCTTACATTAAAAAAGAAGAAAGAACTAAAATTGAAGACCTAACTGCACACCTGGAGGAAGTAGAAACAGAACAGCAAACTAGTCCCAAACAAAGGTGAAGGAAAGAAATAGTAAAGATAAGAGCAGAAAAAAATGAAATGGAAAACAAACAAACAAACAAAAAACAATGTAGATAATCAACAAAAGAAAAAGTTGGTTCTTTGAGAAGATCAACAAAATACCCAAACCATTATCTGCACTGACAAAGAAAAAAGAGAGAAAATGCAACTACTAAAATTAGAAATGGAAGGGGGTACATTACCACTGACACTGCAGAAATAAAAGAGATAATAAGATACTATGAACAACCATATGCCAAAAAATTGGAAAATTTCTTAGAAACACATGAACCTGCTACATGGACCCTAGAAAAATAGAAGACTTCAACAAATCAATCTCAAGTGAGGCGATTGAAACAGTCATCTAAAACCTCCCAACCTCCTTGTGGGGGGCTCGTTGGCAGTTCCTAAGGAAGTTGAATATAGACTTGCCATGGTTCCCAGCAATACCATTGCTAGGTATAAACCCAAAAGAACTGAGATTAGTGACACAAATAGATATCTGCACACTGATATCATAGTAGCATTATTCAAGATAGCCAAAGTTTGGAAACAACCTTGGTGTCCATCAACTGATGAATAGATAAATGAATTGTGGAGTATACTCACAATGGAATAATACTATGGAGCGGTTAGAAATTAAGTCGTGAAACATGTGACAACATGGATGTACCTGGAGGACATTATGTTCAGTGAAGCAACAGACACAAAAGGACAAATATGGTATGATTGCTCTATTATGAACTAAATATATTGTGTGAAATATAAATATATTATGTGAAATGTGAATATGGATAGCATTGCATATATAAGACCATTTTTCTTTGAAGTTGAACAAATATCAGTTAATACAACAAAATGTTAATATCAGACAAAAAATTTATACTAAGTTAAGGAGACTGGATACAGAGTAATACTATTGTATGATTCCATTTATATAAAAATAAATATAAATCAATTAATAAAGATGAAATTAGATTAGTGGTTATGTAGGGCTGAGGAAGGAATACTAAGGGGTGTGGAGTCTTTCTTTTTGGAGTAATGAAATTGTTCTAAAATTTTTGAGTTGAAGAATGTACAACATTGTAATTATGCTAAAAGCCCTTGATTATACACTTTGAAAAGATCATATGGTATGTGAATATATCTCAATAAAACTGCTTAATAAGCAAATAAATAATTGTGCAAGAATAGCCAGAAATGGCAGCTATGTGCAGCAGGGGAAACATGGAGAGATTGAGAGGTAAGGGATTTTCTTGTTTGCTTGTTTGTCTGGTTTTTGTTTATTATTATTATTGTAGAAATAATGAAAATGCTATAATGATGATTGAGGTGATGAATGCACAACTATGAGATTTTACCAAATATCATTGTACACTTTGGATGAAATGTATACTTTATTAATTTGTATTAATAAAATTGATTTTTAAAAAGTCAAAAAACCCTCAATAATAATAAAACAATTATTTTAAATGGCTGACAACTTGAATAGACACTTTATCAAAGAACATATGTGGATTGGAATTAAGCACATGAAAAATGCACAACATGAATCATCACTAGGGCAGTTAAATCCTTAATGTGATGCCATGACACACCTAATAGAATGGCTTAAAAAAAGACAATATTATAATAGCAATAGGGGAACATCTTGAACATTGCTATTAGGAATTCAAAATCGTGTAGCTGCTTGGGAAAATGGTGTGGCAGTTTCTTATAAATTAAGCACATACTTATATAGGACCATGTGTCTCACTCTTAAATATTTGCCTAAGATAAACCTATGTTCACACCAACGCTGGAACATGAGTATTTACACCAGCTTTATTTATAATCTCCAAGCATGAAAAAAAAACTATATTTTCCACAACTTATGAATATATAAACAAACTGTAGTACATCCTTATGGACTACTACTCACCAATATAAATGGATGTATTACTGATACAACCAAATGGTTGAAACCCAAAATCATTAGATTAAGAGTAAAAAGCTAGACTCAAAAATCTGTGCTGTCTGATTCTATTTCTATGGCAGTTTTATGGGCAAAAATATAGGGACAAAAAACAGTTCAGTAATTTCCCAGGATTGCAGTGGGGAGAGAAGCTTAAATGCAAAGGGGCACAGGGAAACTACTTTGGTTAATGGAAATATTCTGTATCATGATTATGGTCATGGTACATGAGTATGTTTGTGAAAATGAATAGAACTACACACTAAAAAGATTGCAATTTAATCTAAACCTGACTTTAAATGAAAAAAAAAACAATGCTCTGGAGGCACATGGTGAAAAAGAGATCATGGGCTCAGAAGATTTCAGTTCAGTGAAGCATAAAGGGCTATAAACAGATTATTTGAATTACAATGTTGTAAAAATGACAATAGATTAGATGTAAAGAAGAGTTATGTAGAAGAGGGAACAATTAAAACTCCCTGGAGAAAAATGGAGAAAGAAAAAAACATCAAAAGCAAAAGAGGGACTTAGGTATTTTTCTAAGAGGAAGAAACAGAAGGGCAAACATAGCAGGAGGGAAGAGAATTTTCAGACAGCAAGTCCCGAAGGATGTTTTAAAATCATGATAAATTCTGATACTATGCAAAGGCAGAAGTGGCAATGGAGATGGTTGGCAAAGGGTGGCTCATAATAACCTATCAAGGGAAGTACTATCAGAAAACAAGAAAAAAATTTAAAACCAATCAACAGAAGAGGGAAATAATAATTAAAAATCACATCTAACTACAAATACTGAAAGGTTAGAATTTATAATTATTTTTTCATCCAGGTATTCTAGTAATTAAGAAGTGATAGAATAATGTAGGGATTAAATTCATGAGTTTTTAGTTTGACATATCCTCATTTCTGTCGCTCCTCTACTATGTATATAATCTGAAAAGAATTACTTAACCTTGCTGTATCATAGTTACCACATTTATAAAATATGCTTTATGATAACAGCTCAAAAATAATGAGAAATTTCATATAGCTTGCTATGAACCAGAAACAATGGATGCCAGTATCCATTTGCTCATTTTGATTGAACTTTAATCATCTGCAAGGAAAAGGACTTCTTAAAAGCTTTTGCCACATATATCACTTCTATCATCTATGGCCACATTTTAAAAAGGCTTCATCAAACCATTAGAAAATATTCCCAACAATTATGCTTACCAGCTTTCCCACATGAGTACAGTGTGATTTTATATCAAATTCTTGTTAGGAAGCCTTTTTTCCCCTTCATAAATCCTGTACAAAGTTTTAGTTCAACTACTAATGAAAATAATAATTAGTAATATTCATCATTAATAATTATTTTGGCTCACTGATACTCTGGCCTGGTTCATTATCATTAAGTCCTCTAGTTTTGTTTTGTTTTGTTTTTCCCTTCATTTCATTGCCTTTTCTTTTTAAAATTTTACTCTACACATACATATCAATTCCTTTTTTCTTTAACATAGCCAATGTCTGCAAATGATGTTTCAAAATAATATTAGCCTAAAATGATCCAAACATTCTAGGAAACATCCGTGGCTTTGTTTAGATGAAATCTAAAAAAATTGCATCTAAGTAATATTGGTGACTTATGATACAGAATTTCAAAGATGAACGTTTTCAATATAATATAAACTGATGTGGATGCATACTTTTATAAAAAGTAAAACTGTCAAAATGGTTTCACAAAAGGATGAAATGATACCTGGGCAAGAGTAGTTGAAAAGAGATATCTGCTGAGTTCTTGAAAGAGTTAGGTTTGAAACAAATTCAACCTAATATCTCTGCGTTTCTATTATTTTAAGCATTGAGCCATACCAATGTTTGGTGACTTTTTATTCTGTTTCTACACTGAATTGCTTAATCATCTTAATCATATTGTTCCTTATATTTATAAAAAATTATCACTGCTTATACTTTAGTTCTTGTTCTAAATATCAGATATTATATTTTAGAGGTCAGTGAGAGATTTTATTTTATATCGATAAATTTTTTTCACCCTTTACTTTCTTCTCATCTTTGTAACAATGTAATGGCCTAAAAATTAGGCATTGGTGGTGTAAATATTGAAAATGAAGGCCCAAACCAGGAAGCTATATTAAAAGAATTTTTTTAAAAATCCAACTTAGTAGGTTATGCCATTTATGTTTTGAACACTTTGTCCAAATTTGTTATACAAAATATTAAAGTATAAACTTATAATCCATATACTTGGAGGAGAAAATATTTTATTTATTAGGAAACTATATGATATCAATCAAAATAATGCATTTTATATTCTATATTCTAAAATTTCTTTATATACTCTTTCGGAATAAGTGTTGGTTAATATATCAGTACATTGTTTCTGAATATTCTGTTGGATAATTATTATTTGATTATAACATTGGCTTTTCAAAACTCTCAGTGAACCTTCTTAACAATATAATTTAATATTTTTTTTTGGATTTCCACTAAGCATTCTAAACTTGCATTACAGATAACCTGAATGTTAGTATCTTAAATTCATTATGAAATCACAGGGTTAGAATGACAGTAACTTCTTATAAAAAAAGTAAAAGCAAAGTGCCATGCTGAATTTGAATTATTGATTAATTCATGTCATTAATATAAAATTTAATTTGATGTTTTCTCCCTGTTTTGAGAAGTTTAACATAGTAGACTTCTCTAAATTGCAATGTATTGAGGGCAATGGGTCTGGATTCTTGTAATACAAAAGTCTCATGCAAAATAAAGAAGCCTTTGAGGTCTAGGTATACAAATTATCTCTATGGGCTTTTCTAGTGAAGATTATGCACAATTTGAGCATGTAACATGTTAATTTCAAAGATATTTTGAAACTTTAATCTTCAGTACCTCAGATTGTCACCTTATTTGGAAATAGGGTCTTTACAGATGGAATTAGTCAAGGTAAAAACTAAATTTTACTGGAGTAGAGGAGGCCCTTAATCCAACAAAACTTTTAACCTTACAAAAAGCAGAGTAGATACCTAGAGAGACACAGAGAAGGTGGTCATGTAAGGGCAGAGGCAATTCATCTATAAACCAAGAGAGAAAGCAGCACAGAACCTATTCTTCCTTAGAAAAGTCAGAGGGATGATAGCTCTGTTGACACCTTGACTTCAGACTTCTCACCTCCAGAACTGTGAGAGAAAATAATTTCTATTGTTTTAAGCCACTCACTTTGTGGAATTCTATAGTAACAGCCCTAAGAAACTAAGACAGGATGATTATCTATATACCTTAACTTACACCTATACATACATAGATATATACATATATAGATATATCATTTGGGGGGTGGGGAATACAAGTAGAAAATGAAATTTGTATCTTTCTTCTGGAGTCCAGAATAATCACACTCTTTTGTGACCAGGGAATATTTCTTGATAATACTA
Organism: Tolypeutes matacus; assembly: GCA_026826555.1. Lineage (NCBI taxonomy): Eukaryota > Metazoa > Chordata > Mammalia > Cingulata > Chlamyphoridae > Tolypeutes > Tolypeutes matacus. The sequence continues at coordinate 44,972,007 of JAKSZT010053929.1, forward strand.
TCATTTTGCTTCTTACTTTCTTTCACTGAAGGTTCTGGAATCTTTGTCACAGCATGTAGAAAACCAGAATATCTACTTATGTCTCTCCCAAACTTAAATATTTGAGATGATCATCCTCAAGAAAATTATCCCTACCTCTCATTTCCTCCCTTTGGTCCAATGGGAAATTAGATAGAAATAATTAAGATTATTTGGATGGCTAAGACAAAATCTTAATTATTAAGCTAGATATATTAAAGATTATAAAGATACATTTGAATTAACTAAAGTTTATATAAACAGCTAATTATAAAAATCTTGGTAAGTCCTGTATCTAATTGAAATGTATTAAATCAGACAATAAAAGTGTAAATGTGCAGTTTAACTATTCTAAAATAGTGACTTCATTATAACCATAAAGCACAATTCTTACTTTTCTGAATAATAAATGGCAAAAATTTCAGATTATGAAAGTATAAGGAAATCCCCCCTACTTTATACTGCATTCAATTTAAACCAGACAAAAAATCCAACGGTTATGTTTGTAAATAAATCTTTATTTCCTGATTTGTTCTCCAGAATCCAGCAAGCAATTAGAGGATTTTGTATAATAAGTTTACTTTTTTTAAGATATTCAAATTCAAATTACTTCTATGATCTTTATAAATAAATATAAAATCATGTACATATTCAAAATTATTAGTTTTTAATTTTTGTCTTTATTAGAGATGTTATGGGTTTACACAATAATCATGAATAAAATTCAGGATTCATGTATGGACCCTTACCACTAATACCTCACATTTTTATGAAACATTTGTTACATTTGAGTATAACACATTTTTATAATTGCATTATTAAAGTCCATGGTTTAATTTAGGATTCACTGTTTTTGTAGTGTAGTTCCATGGATTTAAAAAAAATTTATTCTGTTACCAAATATGCAATTTAATATTTCCCTTTTAATCATATCCTGATATCTGTTTCAGTGTTGTTAATTGTAATCACAATGTTGTGGTAACATCACCACCATCCATTACCAAAATATTTCCACCATTTCAAATAGAAAACTTATACATTTTAAGCCTCAACTTCCCATTCCCTATCGCCATTCCATTCCCTGGTAAATAATATTCTAGATTCTGAATCTATGAGTTTTCTTATTCTGATTGATTCAACTCAATGTCCTTTCGTGTATGACTTACTTCACTCAACATGAGGTCTTCAAGATTCATCCATGCTGTTGCATGTATCAGAACTGCATTCTTTTCTATGGCTGAATAATATTCCATTGTATGTATATAAGACATTTTATTTATCCATTCATTAGTCGATGGACACTTGGGTTACTTCCATATTTGACAATTGTGAATAATGCCACTATGAACAAAGATGTGCACATATCTATTCAGGTCCCTGCTTTCAATTTTTTGGTTAGCTACCTAGTAATGGGATTGCCAGTAGTACTACTTACAGTATAGTAAGTAGTTCTATACTTAGCTTTCTGAGGAACCACCAAACTGTCTTCCACAGTGGCTAAACCATTTTACATTGCCAATGGCAATGAACAAGTAAGTATGCCTATTTCTCCATACCTTCTTCAACACTTGTGATTTTCCCTTCTTTTTTTTTTTTTTTTTAAATAGCAGCCATTCCAATGGCCTGAAATGTTATTTTCTCATGTTTTTTATTTGTATTTCCCTGGTGGGTAGTTGTTTTTCAGATCTTTTCTTGTGCATCCTGGGCACATATGTATGTCTTCTTAGGAGAGAAGTCTGTTCAAGTCTTTTTATCTGTCTTTAATTGTGTTGTTTTTCTTTTTGTTGATAAGGTGAAGTATTTCTTTATATATTCTGGATATTAATCATTTTTCATATTTATGGTTTCCAAATATTTTCTCTAATTGTTTAGGTTTTCATTTACTTTCATGATAAAGTCTTTTGATGATCAAAAGTTTTTCATTTTGGTAAGGTCCCATTTATCTATTTCTTTTCCTTTGTTGCTTGTGCTTTAGGTGTAAAGTCTAAGAAACCATTGCCTAAGGCAAGGTCCTGAAGATGCTTCTCTACATTTTCTTCTAGGATTTTGATAGTTCTAGCCCTTCTATTAAGGCCGTTGATCCATTTGGAGTTAGCTTTTGTATATGGTATGAGGTAGGGTCCTACTTTTTCTTTGCAAATGGAGATAAAGTTTTTCCAGTAGCATTTTTTGAAGAGACTATTCTTTTCCAATTGAGTGGTCTTTGCCATCTTGTAAAAAATGAGTTGGCCAAAAATATTAGTGTTGCTTTCTGAACTCTCAATTCTGTTCCATTGGTCTATATATCTGTCCTTTTGCCAATACCATGGTGTACTGATTACTGTGGCTTTGCAATAAGTTTTAAGATCAGGAAGTGTGAGTCCTCCAACTTCATTCTTCCTTTACAGGATGGCTTTAGTTATTCAGGGTTACTTACCCTTCTACTTAATTTTTTGATGTTTTTATTTATGTTTTAATAAAATTTACTTTTTTATAAAAATAATTCTTTACTTTTAAAGAAGCTTTAGATTACATAAATGTTACATTGAAAAATAGGGGATTCCAATATACCCCACACCCTCTTCCTACCACACTTTCCCTCATTAACAGCAACTTTCATTAGTGTGTTACATTTGTTACAACTGCTGAACAAATATAAAAGCATTGCTATTAACAATGGTCTATAGTTTACATTGGGTTTACACATAGCACTGCACAATTTCATAGGTTTTGACAAAATGTATAATGGCCTGTATCCATCATTGCAATATCAAATTGCAATGTCCCCCAAATTCCCCTTATTAATCCTATTCTTCCCTCTCCCTCCCTTCAAAAGCTCTGGTGACCATTGTCCTTATACCAAAGTTACAAGTTCTTCCAGTAGTAGAATAATAATAAGTCTACTTTAGTCCATAGTTGCATTCCCCCCATATGATTTTTCATTCCTCAGTCTTGGATTGAGTACCCACTCTGCTTCCAATTGAGAGGGGCCTTATTTCCCATTTTTAACATAAATTTAATGATTGGCTTTTACATTTCATCAAAGAAAATTGTTGGAATTTGTTTGGTATTGCATTGAATCTATAAATTGCTTTGGGTGATACTGACATCTTAACAGTATTTATTCTTCCAATCCATGAACACAGAATGTCCTTCCATTTATTTAGATCTTTTAAAATTTCTTTTAGAAATGTTTTGTAGTTGTCTGTGTACAAGGCTTTTGCCTCCTTGGTTACATTTATTCCTAGATATTTGAATCTTTTAGTTGCTATTACAAATGGAATTTTATTTGCTTGATTTCTTCTTCCAATTGTTCATTGCTTTTGTATAGAAACACTATTGATTTTGGGTGTTGGCCTTGTACCCCACCACTTTAGTTGAATTCATACTAGATCTAGGAAATTTGTTGTGGATTTTCAGGATTTTCTGTGCATAAGATCATATCATTTGCATATAGGGAAACTTTTACTTCTTCCATTCCAATTTGGATGCCTTTTTTTCTCTTTTACTTGCCTAATTGCTCGGTGAAACTTCCAATACAATATTGAATATACTGGTGATGGTAGGCATCCTTGTCTTTCTCCTGATCTTGGAAAGCTTTCAGTTTTCACTATTAAATCGGATGTTAGCCATGGGCTTTTTTTTTTTTTTTTTTTTTTTTTTTTATTATGGGTGGGTAAAAATCAAAATTCTCCCAATACATACAAACATTTGCAAAATGATATATAAATATATATTCATATATGTGTATTTGCTTACAAAAATGTTATATATATATATATATATATATATATATATATATATATATATATATACATATATTTTAAGAGGTGCTTAGATTACCCAAAATATTACACGGAACCCACTGGGATTC